>MVGT01000623.1:0-33120 GCA_002174775.1 Macleaya cordata
GGTGAGTCAAGTTGAGTCGAGTCCAACGTTACAATCGTGGAACCTATTAGGTGTTAAAATAATTAAGTCTAGGACTAAATAATGGGTTTTTTTTGGAGCATAATTTGAATAATCTAACCGTACGAATTGATAGATCTCGAAAAGTTATTCAATTTTGACTACTCACGCGCGAAAATTGGACACTAAATGATCTCAAACCAAGGCCCGGAACACGATTTAGATTGGTACCGAAGGTACCCGCGATTTTGACGCGATTTTGACCACAATGTTGACAATTGTGCTTTAATTAGAAGTGTATACATGGGCTATAGATGTGTGTGATGTATTAAATAATATTTGTATAGTTTATACCTTGTGTGTACCTAACTATACATGTATACTTATACAACAAAGAATTCCTTTTAATTCTATCTCTTTATAAGGTTGTTTGGAATTTCCTTTTAATTCCACCGTTTTTTTTNTGAGTTCTTCGGAGTCTTTGTAGATTTCTTCTCTTTCAATCGAAGTGAACCGAGACTCACTAGACTCTAACTCAAGTTACATTGACCATCTTGAGTTTACCTTTGACACGAAATTCGACAAACATAAAACATGGACCTTTCAAAATTTTAGATCGAAGAGAAAAGATACTGCGAAATAAAGTCATCCCTTTAGTCAAAGTCTTATGGCGACATCATAATACAGAAGAAGCAACGTGGGAGAATGAATCTGATATGCTAGCTCAATACCCAGATCTCTTCAATTGAGGTACATTTTTAATTTCGAGGACGAAATTCTTATAAGGAGGGGAGAATGTAACAACCCAAAATAATTTTGTTGACTTTGGTGAGTCAAGTTGAGTCGAGTCCAACGTTACAATCGTGGAACCTATTAGGTGTTAAAATAATTAAGTCTAGGACTAAATAATGGGTTTTTTTTGGAGCATAATTTGAATAATCTAACCGTACGAATTGATAGATCTCGAAAAGTTATTCAATTTTGACTACTCACGCGCGAAAATTGGACACTAAATGATCTCAAACCAAGGCCCGGAACACGATTTAGATTGGTACCGAAGGTACCCGCGATTTTGACGCGATTTTGACCACAATGTTGACAATTGTGCTTTAATTAGAAGTGTATACATGGGCTATAGATGTGTGTGATGTATTAAATAATATTTGTATAGTTTATACCTTGTGTGTACCTAACTATACCTGTATGCTTATACAACAAAGAATTCCTTTTAATTCTATCTCTTTATAAGGTTGTTTGGAATTTCCTTTTAATTCCACCGTTTTTTTTTCTCTTTAGATAATTATAGAGAGAAAACTCTCTTTTTCAAGAGAGATAGAAAGGCAGAGGGAGAGTCGGTGAGAAGAGAGAAGGAGAAGAAGAGAGAAGGAGAGAGAGAGAGAAAGAGAGAGAGGAAGAAGAAGATGATGACGATGGTCTGATGGGGGAAATCGTAGGGACCACATAATTTGTGGATTGAGGTATAAATTTGAAATCCTAGCTTTTCATTTTGTTTTTAATTAGATACTTTATGTTGTTAATCTTAGTTTTCAATTTTAGGGTTAATTTTTGTTAATAGTTTAAGGTTTGATTAGACCTTTCAAATCCTTAATTGATGAAATTGATAATTGGGAGGTTGATTTTGACCCAAATTTATTGTTTTGGGTTAGATTGTAAGATTCGGAGGTCTAAATCAATTGAAGAGGATATTTAGAGCAAATTGGGTTGTAATCCTAAAGCCCTTATTTGATTTGATAAGGACCTAGTTTGAGAGTTGAGATTGATTTTGATTTTGTGGTTAATTCTAGTGGATTGAATTTGTTAGTAGTGGCAAATTCAAAAATCGAATTTTAGGTTCAATAATTTTGAGGTATTTAGTTTCCTCTTATTAATATTAAAAGAGGATGACTAAAGGGACTTGGACCCTTGTAGTGATTGTTTAGGTTAGAATTTAGATTCCTAGGCTATTCTAGATGAAATTAGTATAAATTGAATTGAATTTTGAAAGTGAATTAAATGTGTTGTTTACAGTTGGGAGTGTGTACTAATACCAGTAAACTAATTGGAGGAAATTAATGCAGTAAAGAGTTAGCCTTGCGGGATTTGAGGTAGGAACTTATAAATACTCTCTTATAGCCATTAAAGTACTTTCAATGCTTTTGACAGGTTTTAAATTTATAAATCAAATGTAATTATTTTGAAAAGCATTCATGATTTATTTGTGATGTCCTATTGATGTGAAAATGATTTCCCAAAAGTATAATTTTACATAGTGATGTAAAACAGTAATAGTTATTTTTAAAATAACTAGATTCTAATAATTATATATATGAATGAGTTACATACATATATAAGTATATTAATGATTCTTTTCTTACTTATAGTTAAATAAACTATATTTTTAAAAGAATCGAGATTTAATCGTTATCGAGCTTTAGGGATGGGTATATTTTCAAAACCAAATGGATTTTGGGGTTCTTATAATATATATTTTACTTCCTTCCATCTGTTGGGAGAAGTAGTTATTTTGAGAGGATGTGCGGGATGGAAGTTCTCAGTTGTTGGGTATGTGTTGGTGATTCCCTAGGTACGGGCTTTCCCCCGGAATATATACTATATATGTTATGATGGGCTTTTCCCCGGCTATGATTATTACCGGCTTTCCCCGGATTATATTACGGGCTTTCCCTCGATTACCCGCTTTCCCCGGATTATATTACCGGTTTTTCGCGGAATAATATTAGATGGGAAATCACAACATATGCATGGTTGTTAGTTTTTGTAGGAAAAAGTATGTTATACTACTAAAACTTATACTATTATATTATATATCTTTTGGTGATCCGAAAATGGATTTGTAATGCCTATACGAGCAAATCATTGAAGTTTTCCTAAAAATAATAATTTGGTCCATATTTTCATTATGTTTTCATGTCTCATGACAGGAATAGGACTCTCATGATATAGGAAAACTATTGAAATCTAGGTTATTCTATTTCTCTTTCTGGAAAACCATGTTTGGATAGGTACATGTATGATTCTAGAAATGGTGAGGTTACATGCTGCCTAGATTAGGCAAAGACTTGAGGAACGTAACAACTCCTGGATTATTTTAATGATCATTAAAATGTCTGCACGAGTCAAACGGCTGACCACCGCGATAATGGCTACATCGGTAAATTATGGTCAGGGGTCCACCTGAACCCAAATCGTGAGCCAGCGTGCTTCTCACAAAAACCGATAAATTAGTCGCTCGGTCGGAAATCAGGAATTAACGATGGAGTTCCACATCGGTTAAGTTGGAACATGATTTTGCTCACCGACTAGGAGCTGAAACATCTAGTCGTAGCCTCTTCACTCTAAGTTGATTACACTACGCAATATTATGATGTGAGATGTTGTTAGTTTATATTTACTTGTATGGGTAAGTGAATGGTTATCGGTTTATGTTGTAGAACAAGTACCAACTACTTTTACATTACTGTATTATGATTTCTCGATTTTCTTTTAAAACCTGCATTATCTTAAATTCATGTTAGTGACGATTTGTTAGTATTATAAGTTTCTTACTGAGATTTTTGCTCAAATCCAGGAGATATTACTGCAAAGGGAAACGAGAATACAGGAGAGGATTGGTCGGACTATATCTTTACCCTTTGAAGAGAGTGATATAGGGAGTACGTCAACGATAGCTTTCTTACACTTGAGGTGTTGTATTTAGCCTTTTTGAGGTGCATGTTATCTTACTTGTTTTGTATATATTTTCTTAAGATATGTATATAAGACAAACACACTTATGTATATTATATCACTTAACTCAAGTTATCTATGTATATTATTTAGTGAGGCATCATTTTAGAATTGTGGTTTGAATCCAACCTAGTGGATGACTAGGTATTTTTATTTTGAAGAAGTAAGGTAGAATAGTCTTGATGAGATGATATGACTATCGTGGATGAATGGAATGATTTAGAATGTATTATTGTGAGTAAATCATCTCTTTTATAGGTTTATGACAGATTGCAAACCCTGAAATTATAGGAGAAACTCTGGCGAATTTTTCGTTCGCCTTAGTCATATTTTGAGGTGAATAATGATATGGATAGCTATATTAGTTTAACTCTGATTAGGTTTATTTAGTACTAATTAGTCACCTCGTGTAGTAAGCCTAATGCCTCGAGATGCGACTCAGTTTCTTAGAGATTTTGAGTTTCGAATTGGGGCGTTACAGCTACCAATGATTACTAGAATTTAAATGAATTTAAAGCACTATAACAATCTATATGTAGCTCTCAAGACCAACATATAATTTACTCTTGAAAGAAGAGAGCTTACAAAAGTAATCTAAAATCAAGAAGATATAGAAGAATAAAAGAATGAGAAGGAACTCAATCAAATTATGGAAAACTATAAACAAGAATCAGGTAACATAGCTTGGGGTTACATTTGTAAATACTTAAAATATATAAGGGTAAGGTTGTCTTAAAAATTAGCATGGTTGATTGTAGGAGAATGAGAACCACAATCCCATGCCCCCACCCATAAGATTGTTATTCTTCTAAATAGGAGAATCTCACATTCTCAGGAATGTAACCAATTCCGTGAACCAAACGCAGGCTTGGAATCACATTTGCAGGAATGTGATTTTAGTTTTGCAATCCAAACATGACATAAAGTCAATTTCTTTTCCTTTTCTAGATGAGATACAATTGAGCGAGTAAAAAACTTTTTGGCCAAGCCTCGTTGCACTCCCTCTTTCACTTATTGTTATCCTTTGTTTACACCAGTCAGTTGAGCCAACATAGAATGATCCAATGGAAGATTTGTTGTGTAGAATCCTCACAATAATTCAAATCGTGTACACAATTTTAACCCCATCTAAAGTAAATTCATATCTTAGTCTAAATTATTTATTTTATCGTTAGAATTAACACAATTTTAGTGGTGTTAAAAGTTTTATAACGATATGACTTGTTGTGAAGATGATCTACAACTCATAATGTAGTCCTATAGACATGTAAACAGAGTGTAAAAATAAGTGAGATATTATTAACAAAAAAGTGGGGGACGTTTTGAGAAAGATGAGCTGCAATGAAGCTTGGACAAACTTTTTTGTTATTTTTTTGTATAGGGTGGATATTGGCCCGCCCAAGTGGGCACCCTCACATGAGCTCACGTGGCAACCTATAAGTTACCTCTACGACCCCCATGGTCCCAACACCACAAATAAAACAGCTCATCACTACGATGTGAAACGAGCTCAAGGCAGAGCCCGCCATTTTCCAAACAAAGTCTTCACTAAAAGGGAAAGAAATGAAGGTTTAAGGTCTGGAGGGTCAGACAGGCAAATGCGGATGATGTCTGAAGGTAACATTTACATCCCCTTTTGCATGGAGGAACAGAGTATAATAAACGAACTAATTATGGGTGAGGAAAATCTCTGTCGCAAACTACCTAACTTTGGAACCAACGCCGTGTGGGGCTACTAATCATACATGGCAAGTCTCGAGGGCAACTCATGAGTACCACGTGCCTATTTGCCTCAGGACTCCCAATAGCTGTCAAACTCGTACGCCAAGTGTTATAAAGTAAGAGGATAACTCAGAGATCTCCCACTCTCATACACAACTCATGCATAGAGCTACAAGCCTGAGACGTAAAAACACACAGATAGACGCACAGAAACAGAGCAAAAACTCTTCCAGCAAGAGACAACAGAGCTCTTAGGCAAAAAGTTCCTTCCTCCTCTGTCTACCACTCTGAGACCTTACCTTCTTCTCCCCTGCGTCTATCCTACCTCTTATGATCATTACGATCCCTGAATGGTCACCTCTTATGATTTAGGCAGGGACTCATGCCGACCTATCCGGACTTCAAGTGATCGTAAACCCACGTGTACTCCACACAGTTTATCTGCTCACACTGTTTTTCTCATCTTTTCTCTGAGCTGTGGTCTATTGGTTTCTAAGGTAACTTTTTTACACATATCTTTTTATTTAGTATTTTTTGTGTATATGTAAAAAAATTCCCTAATCTAACAAGCTTCGTGCACGAGTATACGCTGGGCTTATTTTATAATTATAGTTGTTGTTTATTAATGCGTCATGTTGCTAATGTAATGTTATAATGGAGTTATTTAATGCTAGAGTTTTATTTAGTACCAACTATGCCTTCCATTTGATACATAATTTACAACTATATATATGCAATTTGTTAAGAAAAAAATACAAATAAGGGTGTTTTAAGAAGTTTTGGTGAAATAGGCTTCACTTAAATATTTGCATTATATAGTAGTATAGATATAGATATTCGCATAAGGTCTTCTAAATCTCAGAGACAGCCCTGTTAATGCCTTAGAATGGGGGGAGCATGGAAGGAGTGGAATTGGTCCACTAGTCAGGCCAATTAATTTAGAAATATTTTTTGTCTAAATGGATGAAGACAATAATCTTTAATGCATAAAAGATAAAATTATAAAATATTTTATCAAAAATGTTGATTGTAACTGGTCATCATTTACCCAATAGTTTGTAACTACTAGTCCTCCAGAGAATGACATCCCATCCCATTTATTAATTAATGACTGCAAGTATGTCTCCCTCACTGTTTTACAAAATCTTATATACACCCTGACCTTGGTCAAACACCATTGACCGACTAAATATTGGATAAGACTCAAGTAGGGGTTAGTTCAAAATCGGTTGCAAATGAACAAACTTTTTGTAGGCTTGTAGTCGTGAAATTAATGTTGGCTTAAAAATGAGGACGCTGCTATTTGAACATTGAGATCACATGTTACAATTGTAACATTTGATTGTGGGGCCCACACGATTACATTTTAAGAGTTAAAATTTTGAAAAGTTGTTCTCTTCACTATAAAGATCATCCTCACAAAAAATCATAATATTCTAAAACTTCTAACCCCATAAAAAATTGATCGAAAATTGATTGTAAATTAACGGTGAGAAATGAACGGTGCGAAAAAGATTCAATTTTTTATGGGGTTAGAGATTTTAGAATTGACTGATTTTTTGTAAATATGATCTAAATAATGAAGAGAACAACATCACAAAATTTTAGCTCTTGAAATGCAACCGTGTGGACCCCACAGTCAAATGTTACAATTGTAACATTGGTATCAATGTTCAAATAGCACCGTCCTAAAAAAGAATAGGATAAATTTGGTGATTTGTATTTTAAACTCATATCCACGTGATTCTGCAGCTCAATATATTTTCAGCTGATCAGTATCATTATGATCAATGTTAAAGGACTTATGTTTATTTTTCAAAAACATTGTAGGGCTTGCATGCCCAAATTGACCATTCAAAGTGGGAGAGTGTCTAATGAATTTAAATTCCTATATATATTGAGGACGGGTGGAATGACCATAGGTCCCTGTGGCATTAGAGTGTTCTCCTAATTATGGAAATCATCATATTAAAAAATCAGCATGTTTCTAATATTTTTTTTTTTTTTTTGTTTTTATACTTCCATCCCTCTCAAATCAGTTCTTCAAAAAAATAAATTGTAGATATATTTTATAGTATTGATTTTTAATTACTGGATGCGATCAATATGGTGAGGAGAACTTTTTCATCGAAATTTAACCATATATAAATCATCTTTATGTAGACCCCATAATCTCGGGTATACAACTCTATGGTCACGAGACCTTAGGTCATTCGATCCATTCTGATACATATATTTGTTATAATTGTTGAGAATTTTCAGGCGTAGGTGAATAGTTAATAGTTAGAAGAATTAAATGAGAAGATTTGGAGACACTTGAAATAGGGTTGATGACCGGATATATTGTAGAGAGTAGAAAGAGGTATGTAATGTAATGTAATATTGTTAGTTAATTGGAAACAGTGGCAGTAGGTCGAGAGTCACATCGCATATTACTATCTCTTTCACTGAATTCCATCTCCAAGCTAGCTAGCGGGAGGGACTCAGAAGTGGCTTCATGCCTCTGTCCATGTTGTTTGCGTTCCATTGAGGAACTTACAAGGAAAGGGTCCATATGTCCGTAAAGCGGGTGACGATATAACATTTTCATGTGTCTTTTTTCTTGTTTATCTTTTCTAAGAATAATGCATTTATTTTTAGCAAATAATTACCATTTTCTTTAGTGGTCGTTCGTTTCATAATTTTGAAATGAGTTCCTTAAAAATTGGATGAATTGCATCATAACAAAAATCATTCGAAATTTAATTACCCGAAATTAAATCTATTTCTGTTTTTCCCAAATACCCATTTTTAATTTCTGTTGATCGTGCCTTTAAAGACAAGGAAGCAAATCCCATCGTGATTATCAACAAGGCTAAAGCTCTTTTGTATCTCTGGGTCTCAAGGAGAAGATTTTTGTGGGGCTTCTGGTGCAAATTGCTCTGTAGTTGGGATTCTTTCATGTTGATGCCTCGTTCTCTCTTATTTTGTGAATTAGAAAAAGTAAAAATAAAAATTTAAGAAAAATCAAATAAAATATATATAATTAACCAATTAAAAATTCAAATATGTAGGTTGGACCAAGTAAATAAGTTATTATTCACATTTATGTCAACAGTACTTTGGGTGGTTTTACTGAATTTCTATGAAAATGGGTTTATTGCTCTGGTCATATATATTATGCCAATTGCCCTTTTATATTGAATATATATATATATATATTAAATAATAAAGAAAACGTAGGAGAAAAGCAACAGCTGCAATACATGCAGCATGAGTAGCTAGCTAGCCTAGCCTAGGGTACTAAGTAGTTGTAGTAGTTGTTGTTTCAATAAATTTCTAAGACTATTTAGTAGTATATAGAATAGTAATGTTAGTACAAAAAGTAAGAAAAAGTAATTAAATGAAGGGAAGATGATCAGATGAGAAAGTTGGTCCTCCTGCTTATTAATTACAGACAAAAGAGAATAAAAAGAAATTTGGCCAATTAAAGTCTATGTCCTCGTGGGGAGGGATGTCTCATCTCATATCATTAAAGGAATTAAAGACCCTAACTAGCTCCAAGCTCCCGCCCTTCACAGTTCACACCCTCTTATTCAGACTCACTGGCACCCAATATTATATTTCTCAGAGAGAAAGAAGAGATCTAGAGAGAGAAAGTCTGATCATCAAGAGAGAGAGAAAACAAGATTAATTAAGAAAACCCAAAGGACCAAAGCTATACTGATCATAAACCATTGATCAATATATAAAGTGGTGAACTTCCGACTCCTACGAAAGTTAATATAATCTTGCATGTGTTGCTATAACAGGGTCTTCAATGGGACAATTTTGTTCCAACTACCAAGTATTAAGAGGTCAAGTGAACCAGCTTTTGAACTTATAATATGCAATGGTTTTGTAGAATTGGGATTTAACCCAATTTCAACTTTAATTTAACTTCCCACCTAACCAATTTTAAATTTTTAAATCTAGCTCAAATCAATATGCAAACAATATACACATTCGGTATGTAAACGGTATATGCAAAAAAAAATATACAAACAATATGCAAATAATATGTAAATAATTTTGTAAATAATTTTTTAACAAATAAATTTAAAATTAAATTGATTTTTAGCTGAGGTGGAAGTTTAACGTAGGCCCGTTTTTGAGCTTTTTTTTCTCTTTCTAAAATTCACTTTCTTTAATTTCTCCATCCTCAAGTAAGGATCTAATTGTTGCTATTTGGTATCTTCAATTCATATAGAGGAAGGATTAATTATTGTGGTTAAAATTGCCGTTGTGTTGCTATGGTCAAATTAGGCCTATATCGAGATTATTATATAAAGTTTTAGGATGATCATTCTCGTGTTAAAAATCACCGGTGCTAAATCAAATGTTGGCTTATAATTAACTACTGAAACAGACGGCCTATGAACCACCCAATTTTTTATGAAGTTACAAATTTTAGAACGATGTGATTTTCAGTGGGGATGATCTACATGGTGAGCAGATTACAAAAACTAAAAGATTAGCCTTTCAATCATTTTCATTTAGTTGCTTATGGGAGTACGACAACACAACAAAAAGGAGGATGGAGGTGGTTTCAGGTGGCGGCGGTGGAGGTGGCCGGCGGTGGAGATGAGTACTACCGAGTTGGAATCGAAAGCTCGCCGGATCCGGTCTTCTTCATCGTGAGATCGCTTGCTGACTTCGACTCTTCTGTAGGGTTCTTCATTCAAACGAAAATGGAGAAGGAAAAAAGTTTGGATCTGATTTTGGGAGAGAAATATGCAGAAATATCAAATTTTTGGCCAAGCCGTTGTCAGAGCCAGCTCAAAAGACTAAAAAAGTTGGACACTTGTTGTATTCAGAACTGTTAAAAAATTTTGAAGGACGGGCCCAGATTGGGCGATCATTATTAGGCTCTTTAAGGGGGGTTATATAACCGGCCTCTATAGATTATATCTCATTATGTAATAAGGCAAAAGCAGAAGCGATTAAAATTAACTCACGAACACCGCGGAGAATTCACTCTGGTAACACAAAATAAAATAAACAACCCTAATCCAGGAGCCAAGTAGAACCGATAATTAAAGAATACTCAATTTGAGAGAAAACTCTTCTTCTTTTAATTAAATAATTTGAGCATCAAACTAATTAAAATAAGCAAACTAGAAGGATTTATATAGCCCACGGTCCAGCCAGTCTAGCCATCCAAAGTTTCCTACTTCTACTCCAATTGAAAGTTGAAATCTACTAGAATACTCTAAAAATCAAGACTCCTACTTAAACAAGAAATGGAAATTGCTAAATAATAAGGGCCCGTTTGGTTCGCGATTGAAAAACTTGTTTTCAAAAACTAATTTACACCTAAACTAACTACATTTTGTATCACATCTAAAACTATTTTTTTGACTTTACTATAAAATCCTAAATGATTTCATTGAAAACAACATTTTTTTGTTTTGTAAAATCATACATGATTTTATTGTAAATCTTAAAACAGTTTTGGATGTAGTACAAAATGCATATTAGTTTAGGTGTAAATTAGTTTTTAAAAACAAGTTTTCAAATCACGAACTAAACGAGCCCTAAATTTCTAAATAGTTTAGGAATTCTAGACTACTGAACTTCTAATCCATGTTGGACTCAACTTCTAGCTACCTAAAATCCACGGTATCATTATACATGTTAAACAAGAGTAATATATTATTTATTAAACTACTTACGTTTGTAACGTTGTTTTTGAGGTATACCTCCAACAATATATATATATGTTCGTAGCAATTAATTTAGACCCGAGAAATTCGATTCTTATATGAATTGAAAATGGGGTTAATTAGTTATCCTAAGGATTTATAGATGCTATTCTGTACCTGAGTTCTATAGCATTTGGTAGAGGAATGGTATTTATAAATATCCATCACTTAAATACCCTGCTTTTAATTTTGACAAGTTTAAGAGTTCACATCCATTAGAATATTGACAAGTGATGTACAACAACACAACCAACCTAGCTAAGACATTTTTAGATAGAGAAAGAAACAGCTTTTAGAGAGAGAGAGAGAGTGAAGAATATATATTGGGAGGGTTAATTTGTGTGGATCTTGTGGATCCAGCTAACCCTTGATGTTTATACTACATAAGTTTTCTTTTCTCTATTCATCACAAAAGAGTGAAAGAGAGAGAGTGAAACCCTAGATGGCCCAGGGATCGAAAAGAAGAGCATTAAATGAGGAACAGATGAATACAGTACTCTTTTGTCAAAAGATGGATGAGAGAGAGAAATAAGAGAATGAAAGAGACAGAGAGAAATGATTTTGTAATCCATTGCTTTATGATTGAAGGAAGAGAGAGAGAAAGAAAAAAAAAGAAAAAAAGGTACAAAATATTTTAATTTAATTTAATTGATGATGAATAAATAGGTTTTTAACTTTTTCTGACAGAGAAAGAAAGAAAAGAAGGTATCAGTAGTCATGATGGCCTTATGATGGGCGTAATCTTGGAATTGTTGTTTGCTTTTATTTGTGTTGTTTGGAGTTGTTGCCCGCACTGCCCGAGGTGAGGTGTGGCTGACCTGAATCAAGGGCAGTAGCAAGCAGCAGCAGCGGTCAATTTACTCTCTCTATCTCTCTCTAAGCAAAGAAAGAAGTTTTAGAGAGAGAAAGAGAGAGTTTTATCATCAACTTATTCACTGAGCTTTCAAATCACATCTGGTGATTCCCTCTCTTTCTCTTTCTCTCTCTAACTTCTTCTCTCTCTTAGCTAGGGAAGGAGGGAGAGGATGATGGTTGGCTGACAATGTCTCTCCATGACCGTCGCTGCCCCGTCCTGTCTCCCCCGCATTTAAAGCTCACTAGCTGTCGCATTTCCTTACATCCTCCACCGACCATTCCAGTCACTAGGTCAGAAAAAACACTTCTAAAAAGTCTATTCCACCACCACCACCACCGGTACCATCCTTAAGCCCAAAAGCCCATCTGTTATGCGTATGAAGTCCATAAATTTGTCATGCTGTATAGCTAAGCATCATTTGTGACATCCAATAAAAAATGGGTCAGCCTTTTTGGTACATTAGGTTTTGATAAAACAATTGTAACTAAGTATTTTTGGGACATTAGGTTTTGATTAAAGATTTTAAGAAATTAAGTATCTTAACTCTTGAATTCTATCGTAAGTGTTGGATGATTGCATCCAACAATAGAAATGCTTCGTGGAAACCTTATGTCCTAGAGACCCGACCCCAAAAAATTGACAGCCCACAATTAAGTAATGCTACAATGACCATCACTTAGGGATCTTATGTCCTAAAGGGCTCACATTCAAATGATCCATAGGCATATTAAATTTTTATCATGCAGGATGATTTTTATTTGTTTTAGAATGATATGACTGATACGGTGATCGAGAAGAGCATTCTCACTAAAAATTAAAGCTCAGATCATCTCTATATGAGCCTTACAAAATACAAAATAGTGAATGACTATAGCATTACGAAGATTTAGAAGGCTAATATTGATTACACATATGATACAACACAATGAGTACCTTTCCCTCAACATAATCAAGCATTTTTTTTAATTAGTACTTACAACTAATGATGGATCCGGAGAGTTTGGCAATTTCTTTTTCTCTAGAGAAATTAGCTAGATTAAAAAATTCTGGTCTAAAAATATATTCTGTTTATGTTCTTATCAAATTATGGAATGTCAAGGACAAAGAAGATTTGAGATCCAACCAAATACCGCTATATGTCTTTAGATGGTTGGTGCATGGGACATGATTTGATGGAAAACTGTCCCCAAACAATGATGCATTGAGCTCCATTCAACCAATAGGCAAGAAATTGCATATCACACATATGTAACACATGCATTTACTAGTCTAGAATTATAGTTGACATTTTGCATATCAAAATATTTTGAACAAGCAAAAATCAACCTAACTCATTAAACACAACTTTAATTTTTTTTTTTTCAACTACATTGCTATTTAAAGAGAGATTTTTTTTTTTTCTTTCTGGGATTCGACATCAAGAGCTAGATTATAAACACTCATGTTTCCAACCTCTCTAACAAGTGATATTCTGCATTAAACACGACCTCTTTTAAAAAAATAAAAAATAAAAAACTCGTGGATGATTTTATTTTTATTAAAAGATTTAATATTTAATTTTACAAATAATTTGAGTTTAAATTTAGTTTTTTATAATTTAAAGTACCCAAAACTTTTTTTAATTAATTTTAACTTCAGATTTTAGAGTTAGCTTTAAGTTTAGATTTCCTACTTAATAACAGGGTAATTTTTTGTGTTTTAAGAACTATTAACGAGTCAAGGTTAAAGTTGAAAAATTGATCTGTTTAATTAGCAAGTCAGGATTAGGGCAAAACCTTTATGACCTGTTAGCTTGCGACACTAGTACAGTTGACCACAACCCTAACCCGTTGCCATTTCTACAAATTAACAAATAAAAACCTTTCAAATATTGATATTTGTATAGAAATTTAATTACTTAGTATTTATCAACGAGCAGATACTTGTGATGCTCAACTTTCAACGTTGGATTATCGATGAAGTTTTTATAGAAACTAATATCAGTAGAACTCTTTTTTTTAACAACAAAAATATATAATTAATATAGATGAATTTTATCATTATTGGATGAAACACTTTGGTAGAAAATTATGCAAGGTGGTTCGGCCCACCGAATTAAGCCCATGTAATTAAATAGATAATCTTACACTAAAGATGAAACATGTAAAATGGCGATAACTCAAATGCGTTTGGCAACCAGAAGCAGAAGTGCTTCTGCTTCTGAAAAAAGAAAAAGTGCTTTTGAGAAGTAAAAAATAAGGAGAAGTTAGTTTGGTAAACTATTGACTTATAAGTCTAAAAAAATGATGAGTTATTAGTTGTTACACGGTACTCGAGGAGAAGCAACTTCGAAGAAGTAGAAAAGCAAAAAAAATTTGCTCCAAAAAGAAGTAACTTTTTTGCTTCTAGAAGTCACTTTGAAAAAATGTTACCATACAAACTTTTTTGCTTTTTGACTTATATAAGTCAAAAAGCAACTTCTTAAGTGGTTGCCAAACGGCCTCTAAAAGTTTAGAAAGAGAAAGTAAAAAAAAAATGAGGAGGTTAGTCTAAACAGGAGGATCACACTAGTAATTACGGAGTCAAACCAAGTCCAACCCAACGGAGTCTGCTAATAATATTTTTAAGGGGTTGCTTTAAAATTTCCCGTTAGAAAAATGGAAAAGGAAAGTTTTATTGGCACTCCTTAAAACCTTGTTGGCGGGCTCTCATGAGTTTTACCTCACAATATGTCAAATAAATACCAGCCGGCCAACAACAAAATGTGAACTGCCAATAAATTTTCCAATTCAAATTACAGTATATAGAGCGCGGATTCTTGGACAGAAAAAAAAAAAACCATGTTTGAAAACTTCAAGCCCATTAGGCCCATACATTTTGGATTTTGCCAGACCCATTCATGCAATTTGGTTTATAAAGTTTGAAAGTAGCCATGGTCGCATATGGTGTTTGGCCCAGTGGTTGTGCACCTTCTTTCAAGGGAGGTCTTGGGATCAAAACTCTTAACCTGTGATTTGCCATTAGTTTTGTCCCATGTTATATTTGTTAGTAGTTTGTAATATTTAGTAGTAGTTTAGATCAATATGTATCATGGACAATAGTTTAGATAAATATGTATCTTGGGCAATAGTCCCCTACAAAAAAAATAAAAAAAAAAATGTATTTGTGGTATAAAAACTAAGATTTAGCAATTTGATCTTCATCCAAGGACAATATATTTCACTTGCAAGATTTTTTTTTTTGAATTTGTTATTGTTGTCCGATCTCATTTTGAAGATCTTGAAAAATGCTTTCTAAAAATATAAATTTGGTCAAAATTTGAATCGTAGATTAAAAATTAGAGCATTTTTAATTTAAAAAATATTATTTTATCTCTCCGCACATCATTGGCCCCCACAAGCAAATAGTATTGGAAGTCTATGCTTTTAGCAAGAAAAGGGTAGTTTAGGTACCAAAACTATATAGTTTTTAAAAGAGAAATGGGACTTAACTACCATGCTTACAAAAGGCTAAAAAGTAAGGATTGGATTTACAAATTTTTTTTTTTTGATAAGGGACTATTGCCCAAGTTACAACAACGCTTAGATACACCACAAGAGGTGTGTTAGAAGCACATAAACTATTTGAAACTTCATCTCCAATAGTGGTCATCATCAACGGACTGAAACAACAGAGGGCACCACCAACAGGTGCAGGAAAGGGCACCATAGATAGATGCAAAAAAGGGCACCACCAATGGATGCCGCAACTTTTATTTAGAAGTACCTACATACATACATAACAAGTTACATGGGTCTATACTCAATGGTAATACCACAGCCAAAGAGTTTCGAATTCATGACCTCCAAGTTCAAAGGTGGGATGTCAACCACCTGAGCAGGTGGTTATTGGCGAATTTACAAAATAAAAAAGGAATCCTCTGTGTATGAATGTAATCTATGGATGACGTGCATGTAATTTACCAATTTACCCATTCACTGTAACCTATGGATGACGTGCATGTAATTTACCAATTTACCCATTCTATTGTATGAATGTAACCTATGGATTATGGGTAACCATGAAAGATTAAAAGCCTATATATAAGGGGTCTTATCAATATGAAAATTCCAAGCAATTGAGAAGAGAAATTTTAGTCATTTTGTGCTGTAGATGGGTTGTCTTGAATAAATTAAGGATTCTCAAAGGCTGTTAAAGGAGTTCCTCAAAATGTTTGGAGGATATACAGGTTAAATAGGCTTTTAGCCAAAAATCCCCAATCCAAATTATTACTCATTTTTATTATAGGGTGGTGTAGAGGTAAACTAACGTAACACTCATTTTTTCTCTTCACCTCACTAAAATTAAATAGTACACCCTACTCCTACTAACATCACCATCATGTTCATCTTCATCACTCCTCCACAGCTGGCTACTTCCACCGTCAACTACTTCTTCTTCTTCTTTCTTTTTCTTTCTCCACCGCCGGCCACCACTGCCACCGCCGCCAACCATCTAAAATGAAAAAAAAAAANAGGTAAAATTGAGAAGAGAAGGAGAGAGAGAGGCTAGAAAGACGGAGGCAAAGAGAAAGAGGGAGGAGAAAGAGAGGGGGGGAGGAGAAAGAGAGGGGGGGAGAGAGAGACCGTGAAGAAGAAAAAAGAAATTTCTTCACATCAATTTCTTTTTTTATTACGGAAACCCAAAATCTGTCTGTACTTCATATAAAGTCGGCGTCCTTGTCCCGAGCTTATAATATGATTTTAGCTTTCAGAATTAACTACCTTTTTTTTTTAATGAATATTTTAGAGATTTGGGTGATCGTGATTTTTGCTGGCCTTACTATGCCTATGATGAAGCAGAAATTGATGACATGTTGAAGATGACTTCGCTGCCTCTAGTACTCAATGAAGAAAGAAGAAGAAGTAGCGGTAGTGGCCGGAGGTGGTAGTAGTGGCCGGAGGTGGTAGTAGTGGCCGGCGGTGAAATAGTGGTGATCGGAGGTTGGGATGGTGAGTGTATTTTTTATAGGGGTATTTTTTTTGGGTTGGAGTATTTTTTGGGGTTAGGTTGAAAAATATCAACCCATTTTTAGATGACCATCCCCTAAGTAAAACTGAACCCATCCAACCAACTTAAACAATGTAACCCCCTCCCCCCCTCTTGTCCAATCCCCCAACATTTTGAGAACTTTTTTAACAATACCCTTCTCAAATAATTGCTTTTTCAAGTACTAAGTTTAGCTTTCACTTTTTCAAATAAAAAATTATGGGAGGAAAAAGCAAACTTAGACTATAACAGGTAAATTCTTAGATACTTATCATTAAAACGCATTATTTGAACTCCAAGTAAAGTGGCTAGTTATTTCCTTCGACCTATATGCTCACACTTACTAAAATAAATTTATGATTTAGCGAAATTGGTCTGCTAACCAGACCAATAAGTATAGTGTGCTAACATATATATTTTGGAGATAAGCAATATTCAAGTCAAAAGCATCTCCAAAAATGAATAAATCATCTATAAAAAGCAAGTGGGACACAACCAGGAACATGACGGTTAATCTTTATGACATAATAGAAAGAAGTAGCAACTTGTTGATCAATATACCAAGATAATTCTTGGTTTATAAAATGAACAAAGAAGGAGAAAAAGGGCATACTAGTCGAAGATCCCTCTCATTAAAAATTTGCCATGTGGACGACCATCGAACAATCTAGAAAACTTAGGTGTTGTGACATAATACATAAAAAGAACTATTATAATAGAAAAATTTGGAGGGAGAGAAGAAACCTGGTTTCCAAAAAGTACAAAGCAAACATATGGAGTAGGGGTTTGGAGAGGTATCATGAACAATGCTGAGTTGATAACAAAGAATGTTGAGTTGAAGGTAAAAAAAGGAGATAACATTTATTTTTGGTATGATAAGTGGTGCATGGACCAACCTCTTGCAGTGAAATTCCATAAGCTATGGAAGATATCAAGGAAACAAGAGGCTACAATTGAAGAAATGAGTGAATCGACAGGAGAAATGAAGGCTTGGAATTTTGGCTTCTGTAAAACTCCTAATAGGGACGAATTGCCTGAGCTGTATGATTTCCTTCAGGTCATTGGGGAACCGAATGGAGGGGATGAGGAAGACGAGAGAAGTTGGATTCCTAACAAAGGCATTTTCTCGGTAGCATCGTGTTATGAAGCCTGCAGAAGAAATGAAGACCAAGAAGAGCAGTTCCCGGATAAATTTATTTGGAAAAAAGAAATCCCAACCAAAGTCTCCTTCTTCTCCTGGGCTGCAGCGTTGAATGATATACCTACTCTTGATAACATGAAAAACAAAGGTTTTCAACTGCCCAATAGATGATTAATGTGCCTCCGTCAAGAAGAAACCCCACCTCACCTTCTCTTGCATTGTAAATTCTCTAAGGAAATCTGGAACTACTTTCTTAGAGATTTTGAGGTGGCTTGGGTGATGCCAAGACAAACAGTTCAGATGTTGTGTTGCTGGAAGAGAAGAAATAAAAACAACCTTCAAGATTTCATTTGGAATGTTCTTCCATTTGCTATTTGGTGGGCTGTTTGGTTAGAAAGAAATAAGAGATTTTTTGAGAACAAAGAGCACAGTATTGATCGCATTATTATCGAAGTAAAGGCCCTTATATATCTTTGGGGTGCTGGGGCAAATGTATTCTCAGGGTTGTTTTTTGAAGATTTAGTTGTTAGGTGGAGGGAGAAGATCATGTGTATGTAACTATGCCAGTTTTTCCTTTTTTGGTTTTTTTGGTTTTTTTCCTGTTTCTTTCTCTCATGTTTGTAGTTTCTTTCTGGTGCCTTCTTAGCACCCTGGAATACAATTGTGCTCTTCTCTCAAAAAAAAATACATAAAAAGAAAATGAATGTTACCATGAACCTCTATACAATGCAAAACATGACTAAGGAATTACCAATCTACTCTACAATAGGCTTTGGACATATCAAGTTTAAGTGAAAAAAATCCAGTTTTAGAAGTAGATTGTTTCATAGAATGAAATATTTCATGTTTCATAACTAAATTATCAGATATCTGTCGGCCAATCACAAAGGCATTTTGATTGCATATCATTAAGATGAGGTCTCAACCTTGAAGCTATGATCTTAGTCACAACTTTATACAGCGCATCACAAAGAGATATTGTGGATAATCTACATGAGAGATATGGTTTTTGTTTTTGGGGATGAGATTGATAAAAGTTTTATTTAAGTCATTTGACAGAGAGGACGATATAATGTCATCTCCAATAACATCCCAAAATTATTCGTAAAAAATAACAGGGTACCCATCAGGATCTAGTGCCTTGTTATTACCCATAACTCTCAGCGTGTCCCAAATTTCCTCTTTGTCAAGGATGCTACCAAAAGTGAAAAGGTCAGCTTCAAATAACTTGTACCCATTTGGCATAAAATTAGGAGACGTAGGATGAGAACTAGAAGCAGAGAACATGTTCTTAATAAAATGATCTATGAAATAAGGTATGATCTGATCTAGGAGATCATTGTCTAACAACCTATTTAACTCAAACGTTAGATTAACTTCACGTTCAAGAGAATCAACAGTAGGAGTAAGATGCTGAACATTCAATAAATCAGATTTTAATTTAGCTATTTTGTAGAAAAGATTTCCAACATGCTCCTTACTTTAATTTTCTATAGAAGTGAAAAGATGTTGCAGACGTGAAGTTAAACTACCAGACAATTCAGACCAAGTATCATGCAAATAGGGTGTAAAAAAAAGGTTTTACAGTAGGCAAGACTCAAACCTAAAAGGCAATCTACCGAGTGGTTTTCCGATGCTAGCATTAAGTAGAATTAGAGCATGATAGATGTTCATCCGGGGCAAATGAAAGACATGATAATTAGATAAAGCCATGCACCATGTTAGATCAGAAAGTACTCGATCTAGTCGTTCTCTAATATATTGATAAGGAGTTTGATGATTACTCCAAGTGTAGGCCGGACCAGCAAACCCCAAATCAACAAGTGAACGCTCTTGAGTCATTGAATGAAAAGCACGAGCATCACGAGGCTGAACTTGTTGTCCACCCTACTTTTTTGATGATAAGAAAATTGTAGTAAAATCTCTGAAACAGCACCAAAGGTTGGATGCATTTACTGAAAAAGCATTCATTCTATCCCAGAAAATCGGTCTATCGCTACTATTTGGAGGTCCATAAATTCCTACCAGCATCACTACTATAAACACGAGCATCAATTTCATCTTTCCATAAAATCCATAAGCCTCCACTCAATCCCACCAAACCCACAACATGAAAATTTCGATATCCAAAAATAGAAATTCAAACTGAAGAAGGATGATCATTCAAACGTGTTACAGAAAGGAACAAAATATCTGGACGAACAGACCTGAGGAATGATCAAAATGTATGAACTATCGAGGCATTCACCAACCGTTGACAATTCCATGCCTGTGCGGCTTTTTGGGGTCAGCCACCACCACCCTATCCATTTTAGACATTGTTCCATCCTCTATACGTACCCGTGAGACGTCTGTGATACTGAATATCCCGATTCAAGTTCAGCAGTATCATCTAGTTGCTTCTTAGAATGACCTTCGTTAATTACAATATCCATAGTTGCTAGTCGAGGACCCCTTATCGAATCCTTAATACGTTTAAACTTATGGTTAACAGTGACAATTTCTGTCCCTGGATGACAATTAATTTTTGTAAACTCCAACAGTAATGGATTAGAAACTAACATAGTGTGTTCCTTTGTTGGCAATTGGTGGGAGTTGAAAATTCAAGCACCAAATATTTTGTAGATTAACTGCCAAATCAAAGGAAATGGTTACTGGGCGAGAGGAACTAGCCGGAAAGTTTGTCGTCGTCAGAGCAAATGAAGAAGTTGAAGAATGTAGCCATGAAATTCTTACACGTTCGGGAGATGAACATCTATAATCAGCGTGAATATCATATGTAAATCGAGGTTTGATCACACTATAGGGATCCACAGAAAAATTTTCAGACAAGTTATGAGAAATGGAAGTCGCAACATCAACAATGAGCGAACACATTCTAAGCATTATTTGTGGCACTTTTCCTTTGTTAAGGCCCATTGGGCCTAACTCTCATTAAAAACCAGCTTGCAAGAAAAAGGTTGCACAAGACTAATACACTTTACAAACTCAAAGTTCCTAGGCGATGTGGGGTATACTAGCACTCCCCCTCAACGCCAGGGTTGGAGCCTACTCAGCACTCCAGTAGCCCAAGGCTTATACATTTTACAAACCCAAAGTACCCCAATGTCAATCCCACGAGCCTTTTCTCAATTCTCATTCGATCACTACAGAGGAGAAAGCTAAACATAGAAACACTCACATTGGATTTAGGGATAATTAGGCTTGAACTAATGACTTCCACCACGTCAAGGTGACACTCTATATACTGTTGAGTTATATCACTTCCTTGCCCCCACTACACCAGAACAGCTTTTTTGCGACGCTTCCAAGCGTCGTAACTAATCACGAAAGCGTCGCAAATACTTATTTGCGACGTTTATAATTCCGTCGCTTAACTGTCGCAAATGGTGGGGTCGCTGATAAAACTTTGCGACGGTCCGAACCGTCGCAAGTAATGCTATTATTTGCGACGCTTTATGCGTCGCCAATAATTTTCATTCGTCGCAAGAACAATTCCGTCGCTAAAAAAATGATTTTTTTTCCTTTTTTAATATTTTATTAACGACGTCAACTTCCGTCGCTAATAATTATCACTTGCAACGTTTGTAAATGTCGGTAATGAGTGCATCATTAACGACGTTTGGAAGCGTCGCTAATGAGTGCATCATTAGCGACTGTTTGTAAATGTCGCTAATGAGTACTTCATTAGCCACTGTTTGTAAACGTCGCTAATGAGTACTTCATTAGCCACTGTTTGTAAACGTCGCTAATGAGTGCTTCATTAGCCACCGTCTTGAACGTCGCTAATGAGTACGTTATTTGCTACGGTAGAAAGCGTCGCTAAAGAGTACATTATTTGCTACGGTAGTAAGCGTCGCTAAAGAGTATATATTTTTTTAAAAAAATATTTTTCCACACTGCCTCTTTTTGGTTTGTTTTCCAGGCTTATAGCCTTTTTCATTAACCTGTCCACTGTCTGCATATAAACCATTCACAAACGTACATATTCATTTAAATTTACTAAACCATTAGCATACACATCCACATTCATAACTCTTCATTTAAATTCAGCAATACTAAAATTCAAAACTCTTCATTTAAATTCAATATCCATCTAATATACATCATGATAACATTTTCATACAAAAAACTACTCTAGATCTTCTCCACCCCACCATCCTACAATAATCAATACCCTAATTCCATCTTTGAAGTTTGGTATGTACAAATTGTACAAGATCACAAGGAAAGCATGCTCTGGCGCTTCGCCGATGTCACCTAATCCATCCATACAAAGCCTGCATTCAAGGACAAGCTTATATACATGGTATAATAATCATCTGATGTTTAAACATTTTTTAAACTTCAAAAATAGGTATTTTGTTTCTTCATGGAGTTTAAACATTAAGCTCCAATCAATCAACATCTTTTTCTAATCAGCATATGGTCATATATATTGCAAAAACATGTTAGAATTGCTTACCAGGATGAGAGAACCACCCAAGACATGATGCAACTTACGAATTTTAGAAATCAGTTCCTCAGAATCACTTATGCAACCTGCAAAAACCTGAAAACAAGGCTATAATGCTTTTATGTCCCTTATTTATCATGCCAAATACAAACAAATATTTGTTACAAACAATAGTTTCTTCAACATATGTTTGAATATCACTAGTTGGTCGAGAAATTACAAGCATGAAGGATAAGAAAGGAGATATGGTTAATATACAAAACTATTGCAGCTACAGTATAGATCAAAATTGAGTACAACAACATAAATGAAACATTATTTGGAAAAGACACCAGCTCCACTCATTTTACAGCTAGTGGGGGAGTATGCAAGCTGTGACTTTGCAAACCATCAAAGAGGGAATCAATGAAACTCTAAGATCCAACACCCATATGATTCACAAATTCGAAAGTTATTAAATAAAACTGACAAATCCTGAGGCAAAGAGTCGACAAACTCTATTCCATTATTCATGAAGGCCTTTTTAGCACTATCGCGATATGAAAAATAATGGGAAAAATTGTCAGTCAGCTGCTCCTATCACCTAGGCGATGTGGAATATACTAACACTCCCCCTGCATTACCATATTATGTTCTATATATACTAAATGCCCATATTCAGAAGGTAACACGATTGTCGAGACTAGTTCTTTTATGAAGAAAAAGTGTTAAAATTTATAGAGAAACCGAAGGCAAAAAATCAATATATGCAAACAGTTCTAGCTATGTCCTACTGTTTTAGTCCTCTCCAAAAAATAAAATAATAATATCCTAGTTTTAGGGGTATATATATAGAGGTGTCAATTGGGCTGGGCCGCCCAAGCACGGCACGACCCAGCACGGCCACGTGGCAGCCCAGCCCAGCCCAGCTCATCCAATTTCGTGCCTGGGCTGGCACGGCCCATTGGCTGGGCCGTGCTGGGCAGGCCTCTTGAGCCCAGTAGCACGAGCATGGCACAGGCACGATTTTGGCCCAGCCCAGCCCAAGCACGGCACAGAGCCCAGCACGGCACGGATCCAGCACGACACAAAGCACGGCACAATGGGCCAAAGCACGGCCCAAGCACGACCCATAACAAGGTTTTTAAAATTTTTTTAATAAAAATCTATTACTAAGTTTTGAACCTTGGTCTTAAGGGATGACTTATGACTCTTCGACCAACTAACTTACAAGCTTGTTTTGACATTAATTTGAAGTTTTTAATTTTTATCAATACATTATAATAATTTATCTTAATTGATAGTTATGAGGATGATGTATGATGATGATCATGCATCATGATGTATACATGATTGTCATAATGGATGATAATAGTGATGATGACGGGTGATAATGATGGTTCTACTACTATATGGTATATTTTATCATTTCAGGTTATGGAGTTTTATCCTTGGAGCGAACTTAGGTAGGTTTAGGTTTAGGGTCATATTAGAAAGGAAACCTTTATTATAATTGAGTAAGTGTAATCGTCGCATCATTATCCATAATCATCATGTGTCATTATCATCATCTCTACCACCATTATGAACATCCCATCATCATCAACTCCCATCATCAACATCACCCATAATTACCATCACTATCATCATCATCCATCATGATTGGCCTTCATCATCATCATCCATCATGATTAGCTTTCGTCATCATCATCCATCATTATTACGATCCATATTACGTGACTGCCCCATCGTGATGAATTACCATTTACCAAATTTAAGTATGAAAATGGATCAGCATACAGTCTTATTTGTACATTTTACATGTACATTGACATATGGAGCCCACATGAGGTTAATTTAAGTGCTGATTTTTTTTAGAATGTTCTTTTCACCTTGTAGATCATCCTCACAAAAAATTATCCCATTCTAAAACTGGTAGCCCCATAAATTGACTCTTTTTCTCACCGTTCATTGTTTACCGTTAATTCTTAATCAACTTCTAATCATTTTTTTATGGGGCTATAAAGTTTAGAATGAAATGATTTTTGGTAGGGATGTTCTACTCATCTTGTAGATCATTCTCACAAAAAATCAGCTCTTGTTTCCTCACCATGTGGGCCCCACAACTAATGTAAGAATAACGATGTAAAAATAACAATGTAGGATCCCGACTCTTTTAAGTATAACTGTAAAAAAAACGTAAGCTTGAAGCAATAAAAACTAGTAGCCTAGTTGGTAAGGGTTCATTCTACTTTCATACACAACCAAGGTTCAAACTTCCTTGGCAACATTTTTTACAAAAAAATTTACAACTTAGTGGGCGGCCCACTAGCACGATGGGCTGGCACGGCCCAGCACGAGTGTTAACGTGCTGGGCCACTGGGCCGTGCTGGGCTGACCAAAATGGTGACTCGGCACGGCACGGCCCAGCACGAAATCCAGTCGTGCCGGCCATGCTTCGGGCCGTGCTGGCACGGCCCATTGGCCAGTCGTACTGGGTCGGCCCAGCACGGCCCAATTTACACCTCTATATATATAACAAAAAGAAAATTTTCAAGCCTCCATAGCTATCCTATCCAATAATCCAAAACGTTTTCTCTTTGTAACAAGAGTCGTGCTATATATATATACCCCCAAGCTGTAGTTAGGGGAGATGTGTGCACAGGCTTTGTAAACTGTCAGTCCTCTAAATGCATAGAGGGAGATATTAGGGGCCCGTTTGGTTCGCGATTGAAAAACTTGTTTTCAAAAACTAATTTACACCTAAAATTAACTACATTTTGTATCACATCTAAAACTATTCTTTTGACTTCACTATAAAATCCTAAATGATTTCATTGAAAATAAAAAAAATAACATTTTTTTGTTTTGTAAAATCATGCATGATTTAATTGGAAATCCTAAAACAGTTTTGGATGTAGTACAAAATGCATATTAGTTTAGGTGTAAATTAGTTTTTGAAAATAAGTTTTCCAATCGCGAACCAAACGGGCCCTAGATTTAGGTGTTTTATTATCACGATTCGCAAAGGTGAAAAGATGTAACCAGCACACCTACATCTAATGGTTGTTGTTCCCACTGTATCAAAATCTCTGACTTGTACGAAGAATAAATCTGCAAAACTTCAAATGTTAAAATAAATAAAATAAAAGGCAAAGAAGATCGAGGCTTGAATTGAATTCAATGTCCTTAAGACAATATTCGCCCCACTACTAGTGCTTACGGAATCAAATGGCGATTAGTCTCCCAGGTACAACGATCAAAATCCTTCGATAAAGCACTTTAAGGAAGGAAACACAAGAATCATACTTAATTATTCTCTCTTGAAAACAGACGTACACACTTAGAATGTTTTGATATCTTAAAACACTGGAACAAAAACTCTATTTATAGATGATGACACGACTCTTAGGAAGAGACACAAATTAGGACAAAAGGTGTAAGAACCTAAAAGACACATATTCAAATAAGAAACGACACTAACATACTAATTCAATCCACATGGGAGTCTTCGGGATTAAAATACTTTTCTCATTCACTCGGAAACTATTATAACTCACACAAAAAATTAATGGGTCCCACTTAATCAAAGCCAAGTTTCCAACAATGGCTTACCCCTCTAGCTCATTTAGGGGATCTAACAATCTATAATATTCTTATACCTAAGATTCTTATAGCTGACTCATACTCTTGAGTCTAAAAGGTTTAAAACATTGACTTAATGTTTGGGCATGAATTGATCTCTTTACCCACTACTAATAGAATCCATGCATGCCCATCACAATCTTATTGCTTGGAACCAATGTTATCAAAACTGGACCGGACTGGTGGTCCGACCAGAATTTTGTATTTTTCGGTTCAGTCTAGGTCAAACCGATTTAGATTTGAAAACCAGTGGTCTGATCGGAATCGATGGACGAACCACTGAACCGGCTCAATCAGTTCTTTCATAAACCCAGTTTTGCAAGCTTTTTTTAAAAAAATGTGAAAAATGCACCAAAACAAAGAGATTAGTTTTAATATTTTAGATAATGAAGGGATTCCTACTCAACTTTAGAAATTGAAGACAATTATGTTGATGATTATGACTATTTATCTATATATTTTTATTTTTACCCTATAAGTTTCCTACATTTCTTTTTTGAAATTTTTTATTTATAAAATTATTTAATAAATAGAACCAGTCCAACCGAATCGAACCTAGGTCCAACCAGTTTTGAAAAATTTTGGCTCGATGACCGGTCCGATTTTCATAACATTGCTTGCAACTTTAATGCTTCCACAATATTACAATATAATTTCATAAATAAAAATTTTACTTCCACTCCGCCACTCCTTAATTTTCTATACACACCACTTATATATTCTTTTACACTTTGTCTTCACTCATTAATGGAGCTCACATAGAGATGATCCAACATCTGATTTATTTTATTTTTATTTTTTTTTGAAGGATAATCTCCTCACTTTGAGATCATCATGATGCTAAAATGAATGGTTCCAAAAGTTTAAAATTTTAATAAATTGCTGAGAGATTAAAAAGTTTAGAATAATAATGTAATTTTTAGTGAGGATTATCTCCTTAAACGAAATGTAAAAATAAGTGGTATATGTATAGAAAACTTAAATTTTAAATCAAATTTTGACGATGTTAAAATATTCATAACGATGTGATTTTTTATGTGGAGAACTATATGGTAAGGCTGAAAGTCGGACGAGTTGGGTTGGGTTGGTGCTTCGACCAAGCCCAACCCAAGGTTCCGAAACCTCAACCTAACCCAACCCAACCCAACATCGGACGGGAAATTTTTTAACCCAACCCAACCCAAGCGGGTTACATCGGGTTGATCGGGTTATTTCAACTTATATGAAAATAATCATAAGATGGCTTAATATTTTATAATTATAAGTTGAAATAAACCTTTTTTTCCTCTTAAAAGAAAAAAGATAGTTCATAAACATCATATAAAAGTTAAGATGTTTCTAATAAGTCATTAAGGCTCATATATTTAGTCTCACATCAGTAATGAAGAATATGAGAAAAAAAAGAGAGTAGAAGACTATTATAAAATAATAACAAGAATTAATTTAGTCCTATACGTGCAAAAAAAGTGATTAATTATAATAATTTTAAAAGATTAATAAGCTTAATATATAGAACCAAATTTATTAAGATATGCTAAGACTAAATAATTGTATGCATGTTAATTATCGGGCTCGGGTTAGGTTGGGTTGCCCGAGCCCTCTGATCAAACCCGTCCAAGAAATTTTCAGACGGACGCTTTATCTGACCGAACTCGAACCCGTGCCCAAGAATTTCTGACCGAGCCCAGCCCAATGTCAGGTTGGTTGTGGATTAGTCGGGTTCAACCCACCCAACTTTCACCCCTATTATATGGTGAAGAACATATATTTGCCACAAATGACCAGAACGTGGAGTCATAGCTTCTTTTGCTAGAATTTGATCCACAACATTACAACTTGATCCGTGTCAATAATTGGAGACACATAGTTCCACCTTACGTGTTAAAAGACAATTCCAAAGAATCCGAACTAGGGCATAAAATAATAATACTGGATAGATTGATTGATATAAATAAATAAAAAATTCATCATCATCTATTCATCTCCCAGTTGGTTTCTAACAAGATCATGCACAACATATATATATATGTGTGACCAGAGTTGGTTTCTAACAAGATCATGCACAACCTTACCTTCTGAATTAATACCCAA
The DNA here is from genome assembly GCA_002174775.1 of Macleaya cordata. NCBI lineage: Eukaryota > Viridiplantae > Streptophyta > Magnoliopsida > Ranunculales > Papaveraceae > Macleaya > Macleaya cordata. Next base: position 28,365 of record MVGT01000623.1, read on the forward strand.
TGGTCTCATGACTAGTGGACACAGTTCCAAATTTTGTATGATCATAAGTGATCGGTGCAGATTTGGCAACCAAGAATTATCAAACCAGCTAGGCCTGCAAGAGACCTCCACTAGAATGGGAGATGAGATGTTATTATTTTATGAGAATTCGTTTGATGTTTGTTGAGTTGAATCATCTCTGACAAATTCAAGATAAAATATATACGTACGTACATCATCCAAATATAAGTATACTTAACTGGGTTGGGTTTGGTGGGTCCCAAGAAATATTGATTGGTGGACCCACCAATCAAAACATTATCTCCATATAATATACGGAGAGAATATGCGGATGAGATAAATACAGTCTACTTCATTATGTGAGGTGGGACCCAAATTCTTATATCCTACCTCTCTCCTCTCTCATATATATGCACTCATTTCATTTCATTCGTAATGTAAAGGATTCTGTGGTTCGGTTCGGATTGGGTCGACGTGTATCCACAAACCATACATAGTATAGTTGACATATATAGTTGATGTAAATAAAGGCACTTATTGCTCGATGATTATTTGTTTACTTCCCGGGTCCCCAAATTAATTTTGATTAATGGTTCTTTTTTTGGGAGAAATGCTTGAGGGACCGATCCCTCAATTTATTTTTTTATACAGATTGAGGTGTCATCCTCCATCCACCACCCATTATGATTTGTGGCCCACAAATCACAATAGGTGGTGGATTGAGGATGACACCTCAATCTGTATAAAAAAACAGATTGAGGGATCGGTCCCTATAGCATCTCTCTTTTTTGGGATGTGGTACTCAATGCTCATTGATCTTCAAATTTTTTTGATGTTTTTTGTCTTTTTTTCTATACCTTAAGCTGTAATTTTTGTACATTCTCTCTTTTCTTCAATAAAATTTTCTTTATCTTCAAAAAAAATATATAATGCTAATGAAAATGTGCCACGTAACAAGTACGAACAATGAATCTTGCAAAAAAAAAAAAAAATCAATGCAAATGTGTTTAATGAATATGAATCTACCGTGGCATGAAGATGAAAAGACATCATTTAGTCCATCCTTTTGTTTCAGATGTTTAATTAAAAGATTTCTTTCCATCCTAATTAACATATCTGATTTTCTCTTTTATTTTTTATAATTAAAAAAATAAGTACCACATTTGCAAAAATAAAAAAAACTTATTTTTTTTTTAAGAGAAACTAAAGCAAACACAAACAAGCTGACATTGCATTGGGGATGCTGTTAGGGAGCTCCAAAATATTGCGGCATCTTGAGTTCCATTTAGGGTGCTTCTTTTTGCATGTTACACCCAATTTATTCAACTCGATAAACCTACAAGCATGCATAGAGATGATGTCATCTGATTCTTTGTGATCAGGATGAACTTCAATTGCTTTTTACATATTACACCCAATTTATTGTTAGGAACCTTAAACCCACGAGTACGATAATAGAAAAAAATAAAATGAGAAAAGAAGAGAAATTTCGCCCACACCAACACACAAAATATTTTCGAGGGAAAATATAAAATCGGGAAAACCTCTTCATCGTACTAATTAGAGTAATTTCGTAGTACAACTCTTAGCAATTACTATCATACACAAAACAGAGCAATACCGAAGTATTTATATACCTCTATAAAAACAGTTTCATAGATAGAAACACATCATTCGGGTTCATCAAACAGGCACAATGACAATCCTTGGACCCGAGGGAGTCCAAAACCATCACGAACTCGAAACTGCCAAAAAAACCTCCCAAAATTTGTTGCGGCTTGAAAAATGCTGGCGTCCCGGAGTGGGCGGGGGACTCTGGTTGACCGATGGCTCTTGCTATTTTGATGGCATCCTAGATCTCGTTGTTTCGTGATCAAACTCTACAATTCTCAACAATCCTCACAGTTCCCTTATGCGGGTCTCACATATCCGCATGGAAATGATCGAAATAATGATTCTTTTGTGAGGATATGGAAATCATACTCACAAAATTCACCACCCTCCTAATATTTTTAAGTCATTAAAATTCAAATTTTAAGACTTTGAAATCGTTCATGTATTTTACCGTTAATTTCTAACTAAATTTTAAAAAGATTAAAAATTTAAGAACACTTCTATTTTATGAGAATTATTTACATAATGAGCAGATGAATCAGTTGGATCATCTACACGTGGACTCTACAATCTTTATCATCCACTGTAATTAAGCAGAGTGCAATTACTAAGAATAAGATAGAAAAAATAAAAAGTAGGGATACCTGAACGGTATTCCCTATTAAGGATGCATTATTAATCAGCTTCTAATTAGTGACAACGTACTTTATTAATTTGTGAGGAAGTTTTATCAATTAATGCTAAAATCAACGTCTTAATGCTTTATTGGTTGAGTTACGCGTCTCTGGCATTCTGTAAAAGTCGAGAAAATTTTCTTTAATCACGAAACTATATTAAAATATATAGAATCATGCTACCACACGTAATTGTATTTCACCACCTAGATGAAAAAGTTAGATGTTTTTTTGTTAAAAATAATTTAAATGATAAAAAAATTAATCGTCTTTACCAAAAATCAACCTTAAAAATAACCCCTACGAAAAAAAACAAAACACAAAAAAAAAAAAAAATCTCCCAATGCCACAACTTTTACAATTATGTAACAAGCTGTTGTCATGTGGCATTTTAAAGTTTAAGCATATATGTCAACCAATAACATTAATTATGGCCCTTTTTCTTTCTATATAAAAACCATATACCTCAGCTCACTATTTAAGATTAGTCCTCTGCTTTCTTTGTAAACAAAAAAAAAAAAAAAAAAACCTCTCTCACCTCTCATCTCTTTCTCTGATCTCTAGCTCAGAGAAAGCCATGGCTGTTCTTTGTAATGTGTCCATGGCTCTACTATTAACCACAGCTATTTTTCTCTCTCTGTCTTTGGTTGTCCCTGCTACTTTTGCTGAGCTTCAGAGATTTGAACACCCAACAAAAACAAGTGATGGTTCACTTAGTTTCTTGGTGGTTGGAGATTGGGGAAGAAGAGGTTTATACAACCAATCTCAAGTTGCTCTTCAGGTCATCAACTCATCATTTCTTTTTCTTTTTAGTTTTCTAGCTTCTTCTACCTCCACTCCATGTTAATTATTGTCTACACAAATATATATTTCAATTAATAAAATTTCATTTATTTTACCTGATCAAAAAGAATTTCATTTCATTTTATTTATTTCACTTTTTTTTTTGTCTAAGGCCGCCCTTTAATTAATATACAATTTTGCGAGAAATGTATTCAAATGGATCGAAAATTTAGATGGACAAAAATATTTTCGATCTTTAGAGCAAAAAAAAAACTTACGAATATCAATTTTTTTTTTTAATTAGCTTTTCTTTTCTTTTCTTTCTTTTTTTTATCTCACTTATATATATATATATATAGGGGCCCGCATGGGAACGCATCTAGTTGGATAGAATTATCTATATGACGAGGAGAACATAGTTACCTGAAATCAGCCTGTTCTGAAACCTTGAACTTCAGATCTATCTGTTCTAAATTAACTATCAAAATAAAAGTTTAAACTTACAAATTTTTTAAGGCCTAATTTGATTAGATTAAAAATTTTAAAAGGAACTGATTTTTTAATATTTTTAAATAAATAATGAGAAGAATATCATCTCTAAAAATCAATTCGTTGATGCATTACCTACAAATGCGGGTTATATAAAGAGATATATAATGGGCTATATAATCTGATCCTATACGTACGAAATAATTTTCCTTTTTATTAATTTGATGAATAAATTATAGAATAATATTTAAGAAAAATTGTTCGAAATTAATACAATATATCCGAAGGTCAGTGAGCGTTTGGAATGCACAATTTAACCCTACGGCTCCACCATAGAATGTACCCTGCATAAATCGAGAATATGCTTTCCAACTCGTAATGAATGTACAGTATTATTATTCAATTATTTCTTTGACCGTGGGATAGCAAGTTTTAAAAATTTAAAATTGTGGGACCCAATGTGTCTAATGATTTTTCAACACGTCAGGGACAATTGATGTACTGCTCAAGGTGGTAGGGTATTTTTTTTTTTTTTTTGGATAAATGTCTTTATCAAAATTAAAAAAAGTTAGGTCATGTATATTTGTTTATGTACTTTAATTCTCATCTGCCGTTGGTCATGTTGTTGTTCAGAACAGCACATCAACCGTTATTTTTGTTGGTGTGCTTTCTGAAATATTACCAAAAAATAAAAAAATAATAAATAATTTTTTATTTTACTTTCATTTTCTATTCAACAAATTAAATATTTAATTTCATTTTTTTTAATATTATAGATGGGAAAAATCGGAGAGAAGTTAGACATTGATTTTGTCATATCTACGGGTGATAATTTTTACGACGACGGATTAACGGGTATAAATGATCCGGCATTTGAAGAATCGTTTACGAATATTTACACCGCTGAGAGCTTGCAAAAGCAGTGGTACAATGGTAATGTATCGATGACTTAATCTCAATTTTTGTTGGGTGTTGTAGGGAAAAACTAGCCTAATACCTACTTTTTCTCTTCACCTCACTGAAATTAAAATTGAACAATACACTCCACCTCTATCAATATCACCATCATCTTCATCTCCATCGTCGGCCACTTTTTCTTCTTCTTCTTCTTTCTCCATCACCGGTCACCACTACCACCGTCGCCATACCACCTAAAAAGAGATAAAAAAATTCAAATTAAAAAAAATTCAGATCTA
>MVGT01000623.1:33421-101762 GCA_002174775.1 Macleaya cordata
ATTATGATTTTAGTCCTTGTTTTATAAATTTAGTCCCTACTTTTGGACATAAAAGTCATAAAAGTAGGGACTAAATTTATAAAACAAGGACTAAAATCATAATGACTTTTTTACAGGGACTTTTTTTACACTTTCCAATAAAAAAACACCCAAGTTACCCTTTTGGAAATAAAAACAAAATCAACACAGTCCCTCAATTTTTGCCTAAAATCTTCTAAAAATGCCCTCTTAACTTTTTATTGTCTATACCCTTTATTCTTCAATCTAGACCATTTATTCTTCAATCTAGACCCTTTATTCTTCATTCTAGATCCAATTCTAGACCCACATGTGGCATCAGTTCATCTAATAACAAAAGGTATTTTAGGGTTAAAAATGGGGTGGGTGCTTACTTTGTATTTATATTCAAAAGGATGATGGGTGCAATTACCCCAAATTATGGTGTTTTTAGTGTCGTTTTCCCCTGTAGTAATCAATAATTAAATTTTTATCTACTTTTAAATATTTAAATATGAACTTTTTAATTATTCGAAACCTATACGAAAGACTTTTGTAAATCTTTACCGCATTTTCCATCATGCAAAAATTCCTAGACATATTGCTTAATTAATTAGTTTAGTTTAAGAGATAAAATATTTTGAAGTTTAAAAACAAAAAGATAACTAATTTTCTCTCTCATACAGCTATACAAGTTAGAAAAAGACATAAAGGTGATTAAGAAATATAATAAGAGTAAAATAGGAACATTAAAAAGAAAATAATGAACTAAATAAATTTAAAAAAGTTTAAAAATGACTAAATAGATTCCAGAAGTTTTAAAAAATGTATTTCAGCCTTATTGAAAACTTTGTGTACCAAATAAATTAAAAAAATTATATATTGGATGTTCTGGCCATTTTTCTTATAAATATTTGCACATGCAAACAGTTATAATGAGACACAAAGCCATCAAGATCTGACTTTATTCACTACAAATATTTGCATATATTAATACTCAAAATTCTAGCTGATGAATTTTCCTTTTTTTTTTTTTTTCTTTTGAATTTTCGGAACAAATGTTACAGTTTTGGGCAACCACGACTACAGGGGTGACGTAGAAGCACAACTAAACCCTATACTTAGGAAGCTCGATAGCAGATGGTTTTGTATGAGATCATTTGTAGTTGATGCAGGTGAAATAATTAATTTTCAATTTAAGTTTTTTATTTCCTCTTATTTCTTCTTTGGAAAAGTCTTCGTGAATTAATTTTGATTTCTTTCTATTTATTAGAAATCGTGGAATTATTTTTCGTGGATACGACTCCTTTAGTAGACAAGTATTTCACAGACCCTAAGGACCATAAATACGACTGGAGAGGTGTCACTCCTCGAGAAAATTACATCTCAAACGTACTTAAGGTATAATTTGATTAATTATCATTTTACAATTGTTATAACATTCTTTTTTCAGTACATAATTCTTAAAAATGAATTTAATTAATAAAACCTAGCTATTTTTACGAAAAAAAATTATATTAATATTAATTGGTATAAAATTATATCCATTTGTATTAATATTTTGTTAGTACAGTAGAACTTTTATAAAATAATATTCGATAAAATAATAATTTCGTTAAATTTATACATTTTACCAATTCTAATTTAAATTTAAAGGTGAAAATATTTCTTGATAAATTAAAATTCCGATTAATTAATAAATTTTGCGGGTTCGGAACTTATTAATTTATAGAGGTTTAATTGTATTAGGAAGTCGAATCGGCGTTGAAGGAATCGAATGCAAAGTGGAAGATTGTAGTTGCTCACCATCCAGTAAGAAGCGCGGGACACCACGGTGACACCGAGGAACTCGTAAAACTGCTTCTCCCAATTCTGCAGGTAATAAAATGAAAATTTTGAAATAAAAATCTGTATTGCAACATTCCTGAAGGTTGGGACTATTCGAAGCTTCCCTAATCCGTAGACCTTGCAATTTTTTGATGGTGACTCGATCTTCTGGACATGCTAACCTCCCTTAGTAACGCCCCAAGGCCCCCAACGCGGTTGGAAGAAAAAACAAATAAGAAAAAACACCTCATAAAAGCATAAGAACACAATAATAAATGGTTTTTTTCAAAAAAAAAAAAAAAGCTAAAGAAGAAAAAACAAAATATTATATTCTCAAAGCAATTATTTTATGTGAGGGGTTATTATGCCCCACCTTATTGCACCCTATTGAAGCTTCACTGACTCTAAGGACCATAAATACCACCGGAGTTAGAAGTTTTAGAATTGATTGATGTTTGGATCATTTCTATATCAAAAACACTATTGGGACCGGCTTAATAGTCTGTACAAATGTACAGATTGAGCTGGCACCCAATCACAACCACTTCTTATATGTTTGTAGACCCCACACATACATATTAAATGGTTCTGATTGGGTGCCAGCTCAATCTGTACATTTGTACAGCCTATTGGGCCGGTCCCAATAGTGTTTCTGTTTCTATATATATGGAGTGATAAGGTGGGCCATAATAACTCCTCTCCTATCTTAAATATTATAAAGGCTACATCAAGTAAGAGAGAGAGAGAGAGAGAGAGAGAGAGAAAGAGATAGAAAATGAGAGGTGACAGCGTGGGGTTAATTCTCAAGATCTACTCGGTAACTACAAACAAGATGAAGGCACTACCCTGTGAACTAGTTAGGTGCGCTAAGATAGACATCTCGATTGCCAGAAAAAAGAAAAAGAAAAAAAGGGGCGGTGTCATGGCATGCTACAGTAACGTCCTCACCTATTTCATTTTCCAACTACCCCTCCTATATTTTGTTAAATATCGATCATATCCTCTACGAGTATGATTTTAGTAACACTCGATTTACACTAACCAGTGGGTGCTACTTGAAGTTGATTCAAGAGCTGATTTTTTGTAAAGATGATATTTCTAATATGTGGGTCCTAAACATGTATATCATCTTTAATATATTTCTATAATAATTACACTTGATTTACACGCCACATAATTTACGCATTATAAGGTTATCTCAAAAACCAAAAACCAAAATTTTAAACGCTTTGCTTTATTTTGACGAATCTAATATTGAATAAATTTCTCAGGCCAATAATGTGGATCTTTACATCAATGGACATGACCACTGCTTAGAACACATAAGTAGTACTGAGAGGTAAGTAATTAATTAATTTCTACTTGCAGATATATATATATATATATAATGGAGTTTTTGGAAATGAAGAATTTAATAAGCTAGCTGCTAGATCACAAAAGTTGTGTTAGTAATTTTCATCAGTAATTAATAACTGATGATGGAATTTCAAAATTTGGTGGATGATGCAGTGGAATAGAATTTCTAACAAGTGGAGGAGGTTCAAAGGCATGGAAAGGTGATTTTAAAAAAGGACAAGATGGTCTGAATTTCTACTATGATGGGCAAGGTTTTATGTCCATACAACTTACCCAATATGAAGCTAAGATTGTCTTCTATGATGTTTTTGGGAAAGTCTTGCATTATTTTAACATGTACAACAAGGAACAGCTATACTCATTCATCTAGACAAAAAAAAAAAAATATATATTGTACATTTGCATTTTGTTGTTTCAGTGAAAGAAGCTTCCTACCTACTTATCTTTTCTTCTCTCGTTTCGAGAAGATTGTAAGCATTTTGTTCTTTTAGTGGACGAAGCTTCCTACTTATCTTACTTTTTTTTTTCTTATTCTTTTGGTTTAAGATTTCATTTAATCCCTTTTTAAGTTTTAATTTTAATTTCGTAGGCTTTAGAGACATAAATTTTAATTGTTAAACTTAATGATTTAAATTTACACAAAATTGGGTTAGTAGTTTTGGTTTTCTAACCGTTTCACAGATTGGAAGGGTACTTTTTATTTTATAAGGTCCATCCATCTTTTTTTTTTTATTATTTTGTAAATATGGTTACTATTCTGTTTTTTATTTATTTAAAATGATATATTTTCATACATAAACTATTCTTATGTCTCTTTAAAGTGTGAACTCTAATCGTTTCTGTTTTACGGGGAGTGGTGATATGCAGAGAGAGAAAATAATATTTTTTAAAATTCAAAATGTTTTAACTTCTAATCTACAAATTGAATTTTTACAAAATTTATATTTTTAGAAAGTATTTTTCAATATCTTCAAAATGAGATTAGACAAAAATACCTATTTTAAAAAAAAAATATTCATAACTCGACTATGAAAATAGATTGCATAATAAAAAAACCTAAAAATTACGCAAATTGTAATTTGCATAGTTAAAACCCTATGCAAGTTGTAAGTTGCATAGGTTATTTTTGCATACGTTTAAGTATCTACACTTTCTTAAGCCTCTGTACATTTCAAATTTGCATCTTTTGATGTTCATTAAAGTATTGAAGTTCAAGGTTTGAAAATTCAAATGTAAGAAACCGATATGTTCAAACTTAACTATTGTATGCAAATCATACAATCTGGGTTATAGATTCGTAAATGAGTTTTTTTTTTAATTTGGTATTCATGTCTAATATTTTTTTAAAGATCTTGAAAAATACTTTCTAAAGATATAAGTTTTGTTCAATTACTATTTATATTTTAAAAATTATGATCATTTTTATGTAAAATTAATTAAGAGGGGTTTACTAATGTGCACCACTGTTATTCATCAATTCATTCTCCCTTAAATTTAATTAGTAGTTTTTATAGTTTATTTTGTTTTAAAGTTATTTGGTTTTTAGTTAGGTCATTGGGGTCACGATCACGAATGGGGTTAACCTATTAGAGCTATGGTCGATAACATTGACACGTTTAAAAAATGAGTCAGAGTTAAATTTCACCAATCCTAATTCGTCAACCCACCAACCAGCTTAACGTTGATTGTAACCCTAACCAGTTGTCAAGTCTACTTTTATATAATAGTATGTAACACGTATTGCACTAATAAGACATATAATAGAACTCAATTTATAAGTCCATTTTGTTTGTGATCCCCTAAAAACCCGGCTACCATGCGATTCAATTATGCATACCATTTTGCAGCTGGTAACTGCTAAGACCCCACTATGTAATTATTGTGAACTTAAGCGATAAAAAAAATTAAAAAATAATAATAATAACAATAATAATAACAGGATTTTGGACTAAGGCCCTTGCATGTGAAAAACGTTAAGATGCAGGACATCCAACGTTTCATTTTTGTTTAATGCCCTTAGAGTTTAAATCCCAAACGTGTGGGACATGAAGTGACTAAAAAGCCCATTTAAAAATAAAAAATAGAATGAAATCAGCAACCCTAACTATCGTTTCATCTCTCATCCTATTTTCATTAACCTCTCGCCGACACCGTCACCGTTAGAAGATCTCGTCGTCGTCGCACCGATCTACAAGATCTCGCAGTCGTCGCACCGATCTACAAGATCTCGCCGTCGTCGTCACTGTTCTCACACACTTTCTCTCTTTCTCGCTCTTACATTCTCAATCTGAAGACTTCGTCGGGTTCCACTCCCGTACTCCATCATCGATCTAAAAGATCTTGTCGTCTCCATCACCGATCTACAAGATCTCGCCGTCGACATCATCTTCATCTCTGCAACTTAAACAATCTTCTCTGTCTCTAAATTTCTCCCCATCACTGATCATTAGTGTTCAAATCTAGATCTATTAGGGTTTCAGTAGTTGGTTTTACTAATTTAAATGCATAAACCTTGAATAACACGCACTGAAACCCTCTTCCTAGAGGATTTCAGTGCACTGTAACTGTTGGGACATAATTGCACACACTGAAACCCTAACCCTAGAGGGTTTCAATATTTGTTCTATCGCTTTAAATTACCTATACCGTGAATAACACATATGTTTTGTAAATTTTGAAACACTACTGAACACATAGAGGGTTTCAGTGTTTATTTTCTGTATTGGACTACTCATGCAATGAATAACACATTGAAACACGAGATTAAAGTGTTATAATACACACTGAACCCTCTTGTTAGAGGGTTATAATGCACTTTAACTGTTGGAACTTAATTGCACACACTGAAACCCTCTTCCTAAAGGGTTTCAGTGTTTGATAAACTTTAGAGTATTACTGAATAGACTGAAACCCTCTACCAAGTGTTTGATTTCAAACACTGAACCACTCAAATAGTACATAACACACACTGAAACCCTCTACCTAGAGGGTTTCAGTGTTTGATTTCAAACTTTGAACCACTCAAATAGTACATAACACACACTGAAACCCTCTAGGTAGAAGGTTTCAGTGTTTGATAAAGGTTGGATCATTGTTAAACACACTGAAACCCTCTTGTTTGATTTCAAATATTGAACCACTCAAATAGTACATAACACACACTGAAACCCTCTATGTTTGATAAAGGTTGGAGCATTGTTAAACACTCTGAAACCCTCTGATAAAAGTTGGATCATTGTTAAACACATAGAGGGTTTCAGTGTTTGATAAAGGTTGGAGCATTGTTAAACACATTGGTAGAGGGTTTTAGTGTTTGATTTCAAACATTGAATCACTCAAATGGTACATAACTCACACTGAAATCCTCTAGGTAGAGGGTTTCAGTGTTTGATAAAGGTTGGAACATTGTTAAACACACTGAAACCCTCTACAAATATTGAACCACTCAAATAGTACACTGTATTGATGAGGGACACAATTAGACTCATTACATAGAGGGTTTCAGTACACTGTATTAGTTGGCACACTATTGCATATACTGAAACCCTCTTCCTTTTGTAAAAGTTGAAACACTATTGAACCCACTCTTCGTAGTTAAAACACTATTTTGGCACACTATTGTAAAAGTTGAAACACTCTTCGTAGAGGGTTTCAGTGTTGCGTAAAGGTTGAAAAATTAACGTATGAAACTCAAGAAAAAATGAAGACGAAGACAAAGACTAAGACAGAGACGAAGAAGAAGAAGAAGAAGAAGACGAAAAAGAAGACATACTTGCGTGGAAGATCTGAACTTCTTAGAGCTTTTGAGGAAGTCGAAGCTTTTGAGGAAAGCTTCAATGGTGATTTGAAGAAAAAAATTCGAACCAGAAATCTAACCGAACTTAGATCTGATCATCTTACCCCAAAAGCTTCGACTAAAGTGTGGATTTAACGAAGAAGATAATCTAAAGATATTTAACACTAAAGTTTTGGGCAGATTTGACGAAGAACAAGATCGTTTTTTCAAATTCGACGAAGTACAAGATCGATTGTTATTCAAAAAAAAAACAAAAAAGATAGGGGCAAAAAAGTAAAAAGAAAAAAATAAAAAATAAATTTTGGGTTTTAAACAACACTACAAGGGTTAAAAACATAAAACTCACTTGTGTGAAGGGTTTGAGCCCAACCTAAAAAGGTTGGTGGGCTAAAAACAAGAAAGAAGAGGAAATTGGGTCTTCCACCCAATTCCCTGTAATAAAATAATAATAATAATAATAATAATAATAATAATAATAATATAATAATAATAATAATAATAATAATAATAATAATAATAATAATAATAATAAATAAGTTTCCAGCATTCGCATAGTGAGATCTCAATGGGTCTACAAAATCGCAGTCCACGTAAAAAATCTCACCATCGTAACTTTAATAATTTAGGGAAGACGTGTAGTCTTTAGTCATTAAATTGGACTCATCGTCATCAATCATCTTCAATCCATTATCAATCCCACTTGTGTCTAGCGTGTCCTCACAAGCTTAGTTAGTTTTTATGACCCTCGGATGTACACTCCACTATCATTCAATTCGAATATTTCTAGATGGGATAATGGCCAAAACACCCAATATATAACGTTTTTAATCCATTTAGTACACAAGATTTTTAATAAGACTAAAATACTTTTTTTAAAACTTTTTGAATCCGTTTAGTCCTTTTTAAACTTTTCCAAATCTATTTAGTTCATTCCTTCCTTTTTAATGTTCCTGTTATACCCTTATTATATTTATCAATTACCTTTTTATCTTTGTCAAACGTGTACAGCTGTATGAGAGAGGACTAACGTTATCTTTTTTATTTTTAAACTTTAAAATGTTATATCTCTTCAATTAAAATTCTGATTTTGACAAAATTCATATATTTGGAAAGCACTTTTTGAGATCTTTGAAACTAGACCAGTCAAGAATGGTTTTCAAAAAAAAAACACAAAATTTATGCAAAAACGTTTTTGCATCAGTTCATGCAAAAACATGCAAAAACGTTTTTGCATAGTTTTTGCATCAGTTCTCATGCAAAAATGTTTTTGCATCAGTTCCTGCAAAAATAATTTTGCATAGTTCATGCAAAAACGTTTTTGCATCAGTTCTCATGCAAAAACATTTTTGCATCAGTTCATGCAAAAACAACATCAGTTCTCATGCAAAAACGTTTTTGCATCAGTTCTCATGCAAAAACATTTTTGCATCAGTTCCTACAAAAATAGTTTTGCATAGTTCATACAAAAACGTTTTTGCATCAGTTCATGCAAAAACGTTTTTGCATATGCTGAATTATTATGTGAAATATTTTTGCATAGATCTATTGGATTCGAGCCAACTATAAGGGATTTATCGCAAGAGAGAGAGAAAGCGAGAGAGAGAGAGAGAGAGAAAGAGAGAAAAAAGGGTAAAGTGGGGTAGTACATGGTGAAAGGGCAGATTTGTCTAAATTTTATTTTTGGACTAAATAGACTCATATAAAATTTGGTGGACTGAACAGACTGAAAAAAAATCATTTTGGACCTTTTGGCCGTTCCCCCTTTCTAGATCGAATATCCTAAGAACATATCTTCATCACTTACAAAAGAAAAAATTTTAATCAGCAATTTTCTTTAGACAAAAAAAAAACAAGTTGGAAACTGTTTGATACCCTGTTATGATTCGCTTCATGCAAATTTTTGCACATCATTAATGCAAATTTTTGTACTTAATGCAAACTAACTGAAGGAAAATCACTACATCAAATTCGGGATTTAGCAACGGTTTTAAACCGTTGCAAAAATAAATTGAAATAGTTTAAAACTGTTCCTAAAAGTGGTGTCGCGAAGTTTTAGTCACGGTTTTTATCGTCCCTAAACTACGAAATTGGAACGCTTTAAACCGTCGCTAAATTTGCTACTGAGCAACATTTTAAAACCATTGCAAATCTGTACCAATAACAAAAATTAAATGCCACTGCTGAGAAACACCTGTACAAAGCCAATCAATTTTTTTTAATAGAAAAAGCCAAGCAAATTAACATGTACATAAAATAGCAAATTCAAAGTAATTAACATGCATTCCAATGGTATAAATTTTGTTTTAAAGATCTTGAAAATGCTTTCCAACAGTATAAATTTTGTTCAAATCCAAATTATACTTTAAAAGTTATAGCATTTTTATGTTAAAATTTATTAAATGAGGTTTTGCTAACGTACACCACCATTATTCAGTAGAGGATTTTTCTATCTTTTTGCATCGCGCTAACGTGCGCCGAAGACTGTCCATGCATAAAAAAAAATTAAAAAAATTAAAAAATAAAAACCTATCCTCCTCATCATTTTTTCCCATGCAGGGGTATATCACTCATATTCCAAAAAAACAAACGGCCTCTAAGCTTATCACTGAAAACTTTGACCCTGCTTTAATGAACTTCAACTTCCAAGTTTCTCAAGTAGAACGTATGATAATAAAACAGCTTGACCATCAAAAGTTGGTTGAAGTTTAATGGTAAAATGGATGGTTCATTACCATTAAAATTTCAACTAACTCTTGATGGGAGTAAAAGTTTTTCGGCAGTCTGAATTTTCTATGAGGATGATCTATATGCTACAAACATCATCCTCACACAAAATCAGATCTTAGGTCATCTCAATGTGGGTGCACAAGGTGATGTAACCATGGTGCAAATAGAAGTGGTGTCAACGGATACCCATCTTATAGAAACAGTTGACTCATTGAACAGTAATGACATTCTAAAATTACTCATTTACTCCTATTACGAAAAAGAACCAAGGAGATTGAATTACAAGTTAAGAGCATAGTGTGTAGTCATTTCACTGTTAACATAGAGTTCAAATTTTGTAGGATTAGAAGTTAGAAGCTATATTAGAGCATCCACAGTGGTAAGATAAATTTGGCCTTTACCTTACCCCACTTGCACAGTGGGTAAGGTAAAATAAGAATTTTAGCCTACGAGACTCGGAGATAGGCCAAAATTGGCCTTCTGGAGACAAGTCTGTAGATACATTTACGGGGCGTAGAGCTGATACTATGTCAAATGGGGTATGTTATTTTTTTATTTTTTTTTCAAAAAAAAATTACATGGGGTGTGGAGATAGCCCCACGTCCCATTCAGGCGTGGTGGTAGCACCATGCCCAGCACCAGGCGTGGTGCAAACCCCACGTCTCATTTTTTTATTTAAAAAGTTGCATGGGGCGTGAGGGGACAGATTCGACATTTAAAAAAAATTAAAAATTAGCCAGGCGCATGGCGTTTTTAAAAAAAAATTTAAAATGACGATTATATCCTTAAAAATAGTTTTTTATTAATTTCTCAATTTTTTTTTTTAAAAACTACCATTGTGCATGTGGTTCTCATAGGCCAAATAACAGAAGGGTAAAATAGCTTTTAACCATGCATCACTGTGGATGCTCTTTGACCCACGAGTCAAACCATTCCTATTTTCCCCCCAAAGATAGAGCAGAAACTAGCAAGCACCACTAAAGACACTAGATTTAAGCCCACTGTTCCCATAAAAGAGGAGATCATCACCACAAAAAATCAGTCCTTAAATCATCTCAACACAGGCCTACAAACAGGTGTAAGTAGAGTGTAAAGACAAATTGAGCATTAAGAGGGCCTACTTAGAGACTACCCATAGGCTGATGAAATCAAAAGAGATCTTTGTCACAGAAAATATTCATTGGATCAACTCCATTTCGTACCCAAAGGTGTGCAAGTAGTGTGAGAAAAAAAAAAGTTATTAAATGGGCCCATATGGAGAACCCATGCTTTGATGCAATCTGAACGATAAGATCTTCGTCATAAATCATCGGCCCCAAGAATATGGGTGATACCATTCTATTCTTCTTCTTTTTTTGAAGGAAACAATGGCGAAAGCCAAAAAATTCAAATCTACCGGTGGTGGTTGTGCCGTGGTGGTGATAATTGTGGAGGTGGTGGATCTAGGAAGCACCAACGCAGCATTATAGGGAGTGTCCGTGTCCGACACATGTTGCACACGAACACACGTGGGACACATTCAACACGCGTCGACGCGTCACGTGCATATCTCATTAAATCGATGGAAAATCTTCTTCCACCGGACACCATACAAACTCTAGTTCGTGATCCTTCTTCTGCTTTTGCCATTGCAAAGTCGAGTCTGGGTTTCGTTTTGTTGATTGGGTTTTTCATGACGCTGGTGATGATGAGGAAAGTGGTGACCAACTTTACTATGGTACGTACAATGAGAATGACAAGCAGTCTGACGAGACACTTATTAGCAAGATCAACAGTCACCCACCCTTTATCCTATACTGTATACGGCATGAAAGATCCTGCCTATATCTGTAATCCCAACACCAGAGAATACTTGTTTCTTCCAAGATTCAGCAAAAAAAATTTGAAGGGTCGAATGGTGGCAGGATTCGTTTACCATCGTTAATACTATTACCGAATACAAGGTTGTCTAGAATCTACTACGACAGACAACCGTTTTGGACGGGTCCAGGTATACACTCTTGGAAGTGGTAGTGGGTGGAGAAACATAGGAAAAATCACATACTAGTTGCAATGTGGCTCTGTGTATTCACCAAGGGGTATACTCACAAACGGAGCTCTTCATTGGATGGATGAAGAATTGAATATCATAGCCTTCGATTTGGCAGATGAGTTCTTCTTGTTACCTTCATTTCCTTTTGTTCATGAAATTTTGTGTAAACCTATTGAACTCCTAGAGTTGGGAGGGTGGTTGTCTGTTGTTCATCATAAATACGAATATATAGAGATATGGCTATTAAAGAAGAACAAGAGACAGTTACGACTGAAAGAGCAGGATGAGTACCAGTCTTGGAGTTGGAGTAAGGAGTTCCCTAACATCATTGAGCCATATTTTCATCTGTTTGCCCTAACAAAGAATGATGAACTTCTATTGTGGAAGAATAGAAAATGTCGTTACAATCCGAAAACTGCAACTTTAGATCATCTTGTGAATCTTCGAGAGGGTTTGAAATTTTTTGAAGCAATACCTCACATGGCCAACTTCGTTTCACTGCAGGCTCTTGGAGAAGATGCAAGAATTAACAAATCAGCTGATGAGGGAATAGACACACCAAGCACTTAATAGAACCAGGATTAGATGGAGAAAGAAGAGATTGATATTTAAACTATAAATTATGTGATTTGGAGGCGCATGTAGTATTTTCAAATGCTGCCATTTTGGGATTGTAGTAAAGGATTTGGTCCTAAAAAACTTCTCATGTCTTTGTTTATATAACTTCTATCAATCCAGTGTCTTGATATCTCTAGCATATTGTAACATTTATAGGAGTCCCATATATATTTGTCATCTGAGTGAGTACTTGTGAGGATGATCTACATCATGAGGACATTATCCTCATAAAATATCAGCCCTATGATCATCTCCATGTAGGCCCCACAGAGAGGTATACCCGTGGTATAAGAACTAGTGGTATACCCGAGCCCAACACGAACTTAAAACAAGCTAGCCCAAAGCCTCTGCCTGACTGAAGGCCGGGTTGATTGAAGTTGCAGGCATAACTCCATCCCCTAAAATCCATACCGTCAGTAAGCTGATGTGGGTGAGGATGAGTTACCCCTACAACCAAATAGGCATATTTTAATGAAGAGTAGGATAACATCCATCTTTCACAGAAAGATAAATGTAGTCCAACAAATGCCAACCTTTGCCTGCTTTTCTGCAAAGAATAATAACCCATGCATTTTCTTTCACAAAACAGAAGCAGGGATTGATAATTGACAAGGTTGGTTAATAGTGTGTTGTAGAGAAGATACCTTTTCAAGGGATTAGAGTAGAATATGTAAAACCAACTTTTTGGAGGCCAAGGGTGGGCACAGAGAAGATAGACTGATGAGTTCTCCAGTGTGGTAAGCTTGTAATCAATTCCCTAAGCAACTGGCAAGAGTAATCTTCCCATGCAGCAACCATAGCAGAGAAGTCGGCCCAACTAAAAGAAGTTTGCACCTCTTTATCAGAAGATAATGAGTAGAAAACCGTATCTGCGAGTTGTTGATCACCTAAAAGCATTGATTTGAGATTGCTGCTTCTATCTGTAAGGGACTCAGATAATTCTATCATATTTCCAGGCTCTTTAATGACATTTGTCAGTTGTAGCTCTGTGGATTTCCAGTAGTAAAACTGCACTACCTATGCAAAAGGAAGCAAATTAATAACAGTCAATATACAGTATTGAAGTAGAAGGAAAAGATAGAAAAAAGGAAATTTACATTTCAAGAAATCAATATTTTCAAACTGGAAGTCGTGGAAACATAATATGGCCTTGGGGCGTACAACGCATTAATTACCTATGTAAGAAAGATAGAAAAAAACCGAGTTAAAGTAAAAGATTAAGGGTAACAATTTTGAGCAAAACCTTGACCCATTAGCAAATAATAGGACTTAATACCCTTGGGGCGTACAACACATTAATTACCTATGCAAGAAAGATGGAAAAAGCCTAGTTAAAGTAAAAGATTAAGGGTAACAATTTTGTACAAAACCTTGACCCATTAGCAAATAATAAGACTTAATAGCTATAAGACTCACAAATAAAACATACTATTTTTTCCTTATTAGAGGTTCAATTACCTGGGTTAGTAAGATTTGAAGTGAAAGAATTTAACAATAACACACCACCGAAAGAACTGATGCGAATTAGCCAGGTGGACAAGTTGACTTTACATCAAGATACCAAATAATGGATTCTGCAATATTCAATTAAACAGTAAAGCAGAATGGATAAAACTTATGACCTTCTGCTGTTCCAAAGTTGTTTCAAAAAATGTTGTTTAGGTAATCTGTGTTTGAAATATGAGTGCACTAATCTTACTATTTATGATTAACAAAACTAGTGGAACAAGCTTTCAACAGATTAAACTCGAGTAAAATTTTGTTAATTTTCGCTGATTATAGTTTTAAGAAGAGTTCAGTAGTCCCAAGAAACAAAAAGATACAAGCTCTCAGTGGAAAGGATACCTGTAGGGCATGCAAACCATTGACAAATTCCTTGTTGAATATTTCATTTTCCCTAGCTAACCATAATGACTTCATCAGTAGCTCTGAGGGATCAAATGATGAATCAGATGTAGAATCATAATTCTTATGATCACAAGCACAGAAGGTATATCCAAGAATATGTATTCTTCCCCAGCGAATATCAAATCCTGCTTGGTTATGAGATGCTTGATCTTGAGAAAACCAGTACATGTTACTTGATGCCGGTAATGGATGGAAAGATAGAGGTTTATCATTCACGCTATTCAACAAGAGACTTTGAGAGAAAAGGGAAATGAGTTTGGCATCCTCATCATGGGAACTGTCACGGGTGAACCATAATGTCAATGTAAGTCTTTCACCATCAGTTATCTGCCACACCATGAGAAATAATAAAGTCAAAGAATTAACCAGCGCATATAATAACAAAGATAAACAAGAAGGAACATAGTAATACAAGTCGAACTGCAAGAAGAACAATCAGGATTGTCTTACTTCTTATTAACAGTTTTATGGTTTCCCATCAATAATGGTTCTGTAGTTTGCATTTTAAGTTTCCTAAGAATTAAATGATTGAGTGTGACAAAATTTTGAAAACTACAAGGACCGATCTGATACAAGTTTCTGTAACAAGATGATCTTCTATTGACCTACAAATATCAATATCATTCCAATCAGTACCTGCAGGTAACTGAGACCAAAATTCTAATCAACGTGCTAGAACAGGATGATTTTACTTGCACAAATTACAAATATTAACATCACATAATAGCATAATGGTACTAGATCCTTGTAGGAGATCATCATCAACCAAATCTAGGCCTATATAGGGTAAGTGATGTGATTCATATTTCGCCATTCAATTCTGTATTGTTCCCTATCCTTGGTCAAAGCTTGTGCCTTCAGATTCTTCCTTACCACTTCCATCATGCCGTTGTCAGCCGCCCTCTCACTTTTTGGAACCTTCAAGCTCCTCGATACGATCATTACAATGTCATCATTGGTCTTCATTGTAAAAGCCCAAACCATCTCACTCAACTTTCTTTTGGCTCTTAGGTTACTTCTGAATCTCCTCAAATGTTATTTTTCATTTTGACTTTCCTAGTCCTACCTTTATTTTTTTTTAAATGGTAGAATTTTCCTATTCCTTCGGTTCATCCTTTTTTCATTTTTCTGAAGATCGGTTATAAGAACTCCTCGTGAAATTGGCCTTAACCTCGCAATGGAGATCCGACTTGAGGAAGCACCACCTCCATTCTAGTTGATAGCATGTTGCCAATTATTTTCTACGAGCTACATACCAAACTTTTTTTTTAAGCAAAAGAGAAGAATCAAGATCAGCATGCGTCACTATTAATCCCAACTACGTTGGCACCAATAGGAGCACTCCTCATTTCTCTATCTTCTCGAATTTATTAATAAAGAAAAAAGGAAAACAAGAAATGAGGGGGACATCAAAAGTCTTAAACTTTTTCAGCCACATCTTTTTTAGGAATAAGAGCTAGGAAGATAGTGTTGTTCATCTAATTCAGAAAGTTACGGTGATAGAATTGTTCCACCATTTTTATGAAGTCGTGGCCAGATAAGATCCCACATTGGCCAAGTATGGGATTGGTCGTGGGTTTATGAGTTCTTGGGTACCCTTCCCTTGCAAGCCGGTTTTCAAGGGTGAGTTCTACCCAAAGGTTCATAACATTTGGTATCAGAGCCACACCACCATGTCACGGGGCCACCACGAAGGGGGCGACCTATAGGCTAGATTAAGATGCATTGCATCGAATACTGGTAGGTGAGTGAAAGCCACTAGAGGAAAAAGGCTACCATCGGGCCAGTGTCGATAAAGTGGGCCGCCGTGGGCGTCGGTTTCGAAGTGTGGTGGAATGATAAGATCTCACATTGGCTAAGTATGGGATTAGTCGTGGGTTTACGAGTTCTTGGGTACCCTTCCCTTGAAAGTCGGTTTTCAAGGGTGAGTTCTACTCAAAGGTTCATAACATGGCCAATTAAGTCCCAAGAAGCCTCATAAAATACTACAGGGCCAAAGCTGTTTCCTATTAGGATCCCGTCTTTCCTGATCCCCTGCTCTTCTAGAGGCCTTTTGAACTACAATAAGCCACATCAATACTATCCAAACTCAACCCATCTAACTACCATCCAACCTGGTCTAGGTAGAGATTCTTGTAGAAGCGCACTAAATCATCTCTGCTTCCTGATTTGTCCTCTATTGCAACTCCACCCACCTTTAGGAGGGAGATGAATTTTGTTTTTGCCTAGAATTGGTAATGTGCTAAAAGAACTGTGTATTCTTGTTTCCTTTTTTCAATAAGATAAAGTTTGATCTCATTGACTAATACCATATAAATTGAGAAGGTTAGAAGTCATTGTCAATAGATCTCTCCGCCCTCAGGTTATAAAGGGAGTAGTGCAAACCGTAACAGGATCTTTAACTAGATAATGATTAATGAGAAAAAGCAGAGTGGCTTGTACAAGGTAATACGCACGACACCACCTGACATGAAACTAAAACTCAAAAAAAGTGGCACTTTAGGCAGTAAATTTATTTATAACATGCATGAGAAGAGAGTAGTAACAGAGACCTACCTCATCTACAGAATGAATATTGCGATTATCAGCTGTGTACATCACAACATCCTGAGAATATACCAAAAGGTTATTGATTTATGAAGCATAAGTAGTACAGTATAAATCAAAAACAAAAAATTTGAATAAGTGAAATAGCCAATCATTATCCTTTATAATGTAAAAATCTTCAGCTACGAGAATCAGATCCTGTCCTGGAGTGCAATTCCTACAAAAATAAAAAAAGAAATGTAATACAGTTCACCCTCTCCCAGTGCATTTCTCTTGCAAGTGTAACCCCTCTTTTGTGCGTATGTTAATAGATTGCACTTACTCCGACCACTGGAACAACAGTTGTAGGTTCCCCATCCTGAAAGTGGAAAAGTCCACCTTTGAAATCCTTCCCATAACTATTCAAATAGCAGACTGCCTTTTACCCTCGGAGAAAAGAGAATTCTGTTAGCAGGAGTAGCATAATACACAATCATGAATCACAAAAAACGAATACTTACGGAGGTTAAATGCAAAAAGAGTTCGAAAAAAAAAAACGCAACTCAACTTCAATCAAAATATTATTAGAAATGATTGGCTCTATTAATACAATGCAACTCAAGTTTAATACTTACAGAGGATAGTTGTAATTCTGTATCCTTCTTTGACATTTGCTCAATTTATTAAATTTTTACTTATCAGAAAAAGTGCAATAAACAGAATCGTGTAGTGTCCCCCAACTCAACTTTTTGTTTCCAAGTAAACAGGGGGATGCCAGAAGGCACTGATTGGCTCTGGGGGTTTGTTTCCTTCAGTGAACAGGAGGGTGGTTATAAATGAGAAAAACATCGGAAACTAATCTCACTCGTGTAACATGCCTCACATGTTGCATTCCAACAACCTTTTGGAATTCTTTCATACGTTTAAGTGGACTTTGAGATATTTCTTAGTTCAGTGAACATGAAATGCTGAAAGTCGGGACATATATGAGAGAAAGACAAGTTCTAGTGGTCTACCAAGACAATAAAGAACTAATCTTAGGCATTCCACTTGTAGAAAAAAGAAAAGAGTATTTCTTCTTCTTTTCTTCGATTGGTGAATGAAGAAAGTATTTCACACTGGTCCAATAAGAAAATTCATATCAATTTCAGTCACTGTTCATCCCACTTGTTCAAGTGTTTGTGCAGCCCATCATTCACTTTTCCGTGTACACAATCATAACATCAAGTCAGTGGATGTTCCCAGGCCTGCTGATTGAACAATCTAGTGAAAGTCCATATATGATTTGGGATGCTTAAGATCACAGTGACTATTTGGCTGAGGCAAAGCCATTGGTTGTGCCCCTACACCCCAGAAGGAAGAATGACTCGATTAAGATTAAAACTTGACATTTTCTTAAACTTATCAAATGGCATGAGAACGATAAGCAAATACATGAAAGGGAAGTATCAACCAAAATAAAAAATTCTTGTGGTTTTCTATAGCACACATATAAATGGAAAATTAATGGTGATGTGATTTTCCTCTAAGGTCCCAACTGCCTTTCAAAAACATGAAAATGAACAACTCTAAAAAGAAAAATGTCCAGGTAAGGTAGTATACGCACCGCAAAATCTCGTTGCTTCAAATAGGACCTATTATCATCACTATGCCATCCAATACTTGCTCCCTTAGTCCAGCTGATTAATATACAGAAAGTATCAATGATGAAGGTATGAAGTACAAGTAAGAATTCTTATAAAGCCTCTTCTAGGAAGTTCAAACAAAAACAAATACAATCAAATGAAAGCAATTGATTACCAATAACAAAAGTTCAAAGGGACCACGTTAGGTTCAAACGACATCAGGATCTTACATTCAAGCAGAAAAGCCAATGAGATTATTGTTTTTATGTTTTTTTATAAGTGAGATTATTATAGTTCATCACTATACTTTACTAGTTTATCAACTTCAAAACTTTTGTACTGATGGAAGTGCCACATATATCTCCAAAACAATGGGAAGAAGGACGTATTCCGTCTGTTAGAATTTAGAGGGAATAAGTGCACAGAATGGTAAAAATATGAGGGTGTGGATACAAATTTTAATTAGTTGATTACGTGATATTTTAGTCTAGGATTTGGAGAATAAGTCAGTAACCCTTACTAGTCTCACAAATCACAATATTATATACGTTGATAGAATCAGGTCCACAAGCCTTAGGCCCATAGCCCAAACAATTATCATAATTAAGAAAGACGTACAAATGTTGGTTACATCCTCCAACACTCGCCCCTCAAGTTGGGGGATAGATATCAATCATGCCCAACTTGCTCAAGCATGTGGGGAAATGATTAGCAATGACACTCACGTGAATATCAGCAAGTTGTTCATCCATCGTCACAGACGGTGTACAGCTCATTCTTGAAGTGATATTTTATTTTCCAAATATGAAATAGCAATCAACTTCAGTATGTTTCATTCGATTCGATCATGGTGGACTAGGTTTGAGCAATGCTAATAGTTGCTTCATAGTCACGATATAGTGATGTTGGTCTCTCAACAGGATATCCCAACTCATATAACAAGATTGCTAGCCACAACAACTTGCATTTCCCATAAGACATTGATCTGAAGCCAGCCTCCACACCCGGGCATACAACTACCTATTATTTCTTGCTTCTTCATGTAACATGAATATCTCCAACAAAAGTACAAAGATAGAAGTAGATCCACAGCAGAGCAGTCTCAATAAAATTTGGGGCCTTAGGCGAAATTTCTAATATGGGCCTGTTGATATTTAATATTAAATTTTTTTCTTGCATTAGTACTTCATCATCTCTTAACTCATTCGAATTTACAAATAGGGATGTCATTTTGTAGGTCACATTTTTGGGGCCTTACATAGAGGACATCAGTTTTCAAATCAACCTTTTAATTAGGGCCTTAGATAAAGTTGTTTCTTCAAGGGAAAAAACACCTAAAATAACAATTATAAAACAACTATCCTATCATAAGAGTGAGGCCTTTGGTTCAATGGGGGCCCTTAGGCGACTGCCTAACTGGCCTACCCCTTGAGCCGCCTCTGATCCGCAGACATATTGGGCACTCACCTGATCATTAAATGTTTCCATTCACATAACATGGTTCTCAAAAACTAAACCATAAGCTGGAGAGGATTTTAAGTATCGCAAACTCCTGTGCATTACATCAAGGTGAGGATATGGGGATAATGCATGTATTGAGAAATCACCACAGCAATTGTGACGGCAGTATCTGGTCTCATAACAGATAGATAAATAAGCCTACCAACTGCTTGAAACACTGCCTACATTTTGCAACAAATCTGTAGTTTTACCATCACTCCAGTGAATTTGACAATTTGTTCTATAGGTGTCTCTACCAGCAAGACTCCCAACATACATGTATCACACAACAAGTCTAAAGTCAAGTTCTGTTGTGAAATAAATAATTCCATCAAAGGACTGAGCCAGCTCAATGCCTAAGAAATATTTTAGAGCTCCAAATCATGAATTTCAAATTCTCTAGCAAGGGATTGTTTCAACCTGATAATCTCTGAGGTGTATCACCAATCACAATAGTAATAATAATGTCCACCATCAGGATAGTGGTACCTCCATCAACACATATAAAACAGAGTATTATTAGCTGGACTGTGCGAGTAGCCAAGAGATTGCACAGCTTTACTGAACCTTTAATTCTACGCCCATGGTGACCTCTTATACTAATTACTCTTTTCTTGGGTGTCTTGTTTCCCTCTCCTTGAACTACTTTCTTCATTTCTTCTTAATGAAGGTACTCTCCAGTCGTTGCAAGGTTTGAACTTGGTGATTCTTTGATCCACGTAGCATGCTGACCTCTACTTTGATGTTTACGCTTGCATAGTTTTAAAAATCGCGATATATCACAATACGATACGCTATATGTATCGTGAGCTCTCTGTTACGATTTTTCAAAAAAAAAAAAATCGCATTTCGAAGTATCGCTATATTTTGAAAATATAGTATGGTCGGGGGTCTAGCAGATTTTTAAAAACTGAAAAAAATTATTTCTTGCTCTTCTTCCAACCTCTTTAGAAGACATCTAAGGCCTTTTTAAGTTAAAAATACTTTTAAGTGGAGAGAAGTTGAGAGTTTTTAGGATTCTTTTTTGCACAAAAGTATATATCATATATGAATGTGAAGAAAGCATCATATTTGTAAAGGTTATCTTTTTTGACTTATGACTTATGATATGAAGAATGAAGTTACTTATGACTTAAAAATGAATTGGTCTTTTTTGGGTTATATTGAGTTGATTTTATGTTTTTTATGCCTTACATATGCTTAGATATGTATACAAATATATGTATATGTGTATTATCTTACGATACACAATATTCAATACGATATGAGTATCTTAAATTTGAGGTTCCGATACGCGATACGATATGCGATTTTAAAACTATGTTCACTAGCATACATGGATAGACCTGGCAAAACCCAACCCACCTTAGCTCGGCCAACAGGTCCTCCCTCCATCTATCTATTAACCTATTGCCAGATCTATGCTAGCATCTTTCTGTGTAGAATCTCAGGATCTGGCAGTATTCCGTTGTCTAAAGACTACCATGTTGACATTTCATCAAAAAACATAGGCACGGATAGGTACATATTGTTTTTCGATCAAGGATAGTTATGTCTAGTTTGTAGTGATATTGATGCAACTCCACCCCATCTAGCTAAAAAGATGGATTTTATAAAAGTCTTTCTAGCATTTTGCATAGTTACTCAGATCCAAACACATTGTAGACACACCGTAAAACAAACAGTTTTTTACAATATAATTGGAAATAAAACCAAGTTATTCTTGAGGCAATCCATTGATATCTTAGGCTGCAATGTCACCATGCACTCAACCAATAGTAATGTCGCAAGTGTGTCAGATGCATTAAACTCCAGTGGGTTTTCACAGAAACATATGTTCTTCATTGCAACTTCATTTTGTTGAGGTGTAGAACAAAAAACTACAAAAAAAAAAAACCATCTTCCTTAAATAAACATTTGGGTATCACTATGTGCATTCCCAGTGTCCCACCAAAGTTTGCCCCTAACTATTTTTCAAAATTTGAAGTCTCACTATTTATACTCCCCACCATAGTTGGTCCTTAACCATCTATCTGGTCGAGTTCAATTTTGTGTGAACAGAGCTATTAAGTCAACAAGTACTATGTTTTCTAGGGCTTCCAAAAGAAAACAAATGAAAGAAAAATAAAAATTGCTCATGGAAATCAATAGAACACATATGCTAGAACTGAACAATAAGAAGAAGAGGGGGAGAGGAGAATCGAACCTGATCAGACCAGTGAATTCGATGAAATGCTCATATTCGCACCCGAAGAATTCCTCAATTTTCTCTTTCAGCCTCTCTACAATTTTTTAAATTTCAAGAACAGGAGAAGATCTCAATCTCATCTCACAATGGATTGATTGCATTTTAAGATTAAAAATAGAGGTAGTAAGGGGGATAGTAACTACTACTACTACCTCTGATGGAAACAAAAGGGAGGAGAAGATGGCCACAGTTGGTGGCGATGAGATGAGAGAGAGTGATGGAGAAAACGTTAGGTCTGTATCCGACAGTGCAGCAGCTCTTGTGTATGAACTCAAGCTCCTGAGATTAGTTTTCAGAATGAATATCTTAAAGAGCATATGTTTAGAGAGAGAAAAATTAAAACCTTGCAGAGATGAGAGAGAGAGAGAGAGAGAGAGAGAGAGAGAGAGAGAGAGAGGGAGAGAGGGAAAATCAAACCTTGCAGAGATGGAGGGAAAGGAAATCATGAAGAATGAGACGGAGAGGGGGTTCTGCCTCCGCCATTTATCTCTCTTGTTATTACGTCTTGTGTTGTTGGCTCTTGGTTTCTACTCTGGAATATAGCTTCTCTGCTTACGGGGTGAATTGCAGCACCAAACGCAAAATTAACACGGGTCTTTGTTCCAACCATTGTGCACCCACCACTGTCTTGGAAGGTCTTGGTATCAAAATTCTTGGTCAGTCGTTTGCTATTAGTTTATGGGTGAAGGGGAAAAAACCCAAAATTAGACCTATTTTTAGGTTTCACCCCACCCAACACTAACTTTGTAAATAAAACCCAAATTTTAGTAAAAAGACAAAATTACCCTCCTTATAAGGAGAAACAAACTGGAGAGAGAAAGAAATGTAACCTCAAGTAGTGTTCGAAACAGAAAAATTTGAGAGAAGAAACAAAGCATCTAGGGTTTGAACTACAAAACAGAGAGAGAGAGAGAGAGAGAGAAATAAGAACAGAAAATAGGAGAGACTTTGAGGAGGTCGAGTACGTGATTTAGAGAATTTTTGAAAAAACTTTGATCGAGATAAATGATAGAGAAGAAGAAGAAGAAGAAGAAGATGATGATGATGAATTATTTTGCCCATCGAAACGTGGACCACGGCCGGAAATGAGTTGCAGGTTTAATTGCGTGATGAAGATGATGATGAAGTCGTGTACAGTTGCATACTATTGGCATACTTGCATATTACTTGCACACAATTGCGTAGTAGTTGCATATCAGTTGCATAATAGTTGCATAGTACTTGCATAATAGTAGCATAGCACTTGTATAGACATAGATGCATACTATTTGCATAACATTTGCATACCACTTGCATACAGTTGCATAATAGTTGTATAACAGTTGCATACTAGTTGCATAACAGTTGCTTAGAAGTTGTATAACTGGTGGTGCATAATAATTGCATAACAATTGCATAACAGTTGCGTTAATTGCATAAAAGTTGCATAACAGTTGCATTAGTTGCATAATAGTTGCATAAAAGTTGCATAACAGTTGTATAACCGTTGCATACTAGTTGCATATGAGTTGCATAACAGTTGCATAATATAGTTATATATCAGTTGCGTAACATGAGATTGCATACAATTGCATAGCAGTGCAGTACGTTGCATACTTTTTTTTTACAGAGAATGAAGATCAAATTAAATGGCAAGAAGAAGATGACGACGATAATGATGATGCATATGGCCGTCTGATTTTATGAAAAAATTTGACTTGTCGGAAAAAAGATGAAGATGGAAAGGATAAAAATGATGAAGATATGGAAGAAGAAGATGAAGGTGAAGATGACAAAGATGATGATGAAGATGATCGTCGACAGATCTGACTCGTCGAAAAAATGATGAAGAAGGCAACCTACAATCTCTCTCTCTCTCTCTCTCTCTCTCTCTCTCTCTATTACTTCCTTTTCAAATAAAAGAAGGGCAAATATGTTAATAAAAAGTAAATAAAACCAAGTCAAAGAGTTGAAAATGACAGATGTATATAAAACAAAAAATTTAGGTTGGATTTAAAAAAACAAAGTTGGGTGGGGAGAAGTGAAACACAAGCTCAAATTGGGGTTAAACCTCAATTCCATGTTAGTTTATCCCATGCAAGGCTAACATGAGTAGGAGCAGAACCTTGAATTGCAGATACCATTTTTCTATTGTTATTTTCTTCTTCTGTATATTCAAAAAAATTTTTAACATTAGTATACTTATAAATAACAATAATTGTCTTAAGATTGTTATTTTTTACTGTAATGGCAATATATTACAGTACAAAACTGTTACTAGTTATTTATAAAAAGATGTAACTCTCAACAATTATACAAACTTCTCAAAAGAGATAGAATAAAAGAGAAGAAGAATAAGTGTAATCAAAATAGATCGAGGCTAGAATAAAATTCTATGTTCGTAAGAAAATTAGCGCCCCCACACTGATAATGAATGGTTGATGGCGTTTGTCTCCCAGGATGTAACACTCCAAACTCAGAACTCATGATCAACTGGATCATGGAGGCCCAAGTCAGAGGTGTTAGGCTCAATTAACAAGGCCAACTAAGTCCGACATGGTCAATACTCATACACAAGATTTTTCTTTAAGTAAAAGTCCAATTTTAATAAAACTATTCGAAAAATCAGACCATAATAAGACTTTGTGGACCCCTATAGGGTTCATTTTAAATCGAAATTGAGTAAACTAAAACTTTGACATTTGTAAAGATGTCAGAAACACATCAATACTTTTAAAATGAGTTTATGACACATTACACAATATAAAACTTCATTTTAATGAATAGTATACAAAATAGATAGATTTACCACTGTTCACAAATTATTTTATAATTCATTCACCGCAAATAAAAAAATTGACTTCTTTAGTTCTCAGGAATCTAAACTCAGAGACCAACAACTTCTGTGCTTTGGCCAGAGTCTGGATCTGAACCTTAGTAACCAAATCTGCCCAACCCATGGCCGGATCCCGCTCCCAATCCTTGAATCCATTGATTGGGAGTGGATCCGTCTATGATCCGCGCTCCCAAAAAATTGAATTTGCGATCCTAAAATTTTAGATCCGCATTCCAACTTTAACTTATAGAAAAGTTGTTCAACAAACTAAACCACAAAATCAAGTATATATAGGAGCCTCTTAGGTTCCAACAACTTGCATCTAAGCAACGTGGGACTATTTTTTTACAACTCTCAAGTAGTCTCAACTCTCACCATATTTATTTAATTAAAAAAACTCTCACCATATTACAACAAAGATGACGTAGCATTTTAATAAATAAAACCTATTATTGAAATAAAATAAAATAATAATACCACTACAAAACACTTTAATTAATTAAAAATATTTTTTAAATAAAATAAATAATGAATACCACTATATGCCGTTACAAATTGCATTTATTTTCTCACACTCCGATTACACCCACTTGTGGGGTCAAATGGAGTTGATTTAAGTGTTGTTTTATTGTGAAAATTACTCCCTCATCATACCGTTTTCCACAAATAATAATCACATGTTTATATAACTTTTAACCGCATTAAAAAGATGATTAAAATTGAGGAGATGAATTTGATATGTAGTTAATTAATTATTTTACAAGATATTTTAGTATAATATATAATAATATATAATAGATACAGGCGCTCCGAGGGCGCTCCGAACCTTGTAATATTTTTTGTTGGGCGCTCCGACACTCCCGCTCCCGCTCTCGTTCCCGCTCCGTGCTCTGGTTACTTAGATCTGAACCATTTTGCACAGAAATTCATGCAAACATCAATAACCTGTTATGATCAGTAGTTTTCAATACAACAAAACAAATTTTAAAAATTCAGAAACAAATTAATACTGCACCAAAAATTATTATATTTAAATTACAAGTAGCCTATCTCTTAGGAACAATTCAAGACCAACAGGGTCTTATTTTGATTTGTAAAACAGAAGAAAACATGAATTTACTCAGCCATGTCTAAAAAATGTAGTTTATCTAAAACGAAATTTCATCAAGTTTATCTAATAATATCTCCAAAACCAAAACATGAATAGAAACGAATATCCCCAGTTCCCAAGTGTTATAATAATTAAATAAATACTCAACTAAGACAGTAGTACCTACTCAATCACTTCAACAATTCAATCTCATGATCGTGACCTCCACAAAATCCTAGGATCGATGCTCCGACGTTATCTTCGGTCTCTATGGGGAAAAACGTAGGGTGAGCAAAGCCCAATAGGAAATCTCACCAAAATAATTAACTAAACATCTCATAAGCAAGACCATTAACAAAACTCAATGAAACAATAAATAGCAAAATCTCACGCTTTCGTTACCCTAAAGCGTGGCAACCAGTACGGTTTTAGTCACAGAACCCAATTAGTTGCGTTGCTATAATGAAAATAGAAAGTGTGACAAACTGTAAAACAGTATAGTGTTGCAAAATGTACACAGAAGCGTGGCCTTTACCTTTAGAAAGTGTGGTCGTATCAATGCAAAGCGTGACAGATTCAAACATTAAGTGACGTTTTTTATATATAGTGTCACTAACATCAGTTCATCATAATAATGATTATTATCTTAGTATTTCTCAAGTTAGTTGAATCGGTTATCAGAATCGTGCAGTCATCAGAACTACCTTCCGCGGGAAACCACTTTTGTAGTAGGCTACAAGAGCCGTTATTTATTTATTGATTGATTTAAATTCAGTTTAAATCATTCCATATTAACATGGTATAAACAGAAATTATTACTAAGACAATAGTAATCAAATAAGAATTTAGATCCTATCAGATGAATATCTTTATTTTTTTTAAAATCATTGAATCAACACATATGAAGTAGATCAATATTTTTTTTTGAAAATAAAAAGATTTGATCCCCTACTTGTGACACCTCCCCTAGATCCTCATCTTAGCCTCGAAACTAGTAACTCCTTGCACTATATTGTAGATCTAGGCTTAGTGAATATTTTGATGTGTTTTTTAGAAGATTTTGATGGAGGAATGAAGCTGAAAAAATAGATGAAAGGTATTGGTCGGTCTACCCTTCTTTGTTTTTTCGAAGTGGAAAAGTGGAAGGTAGTCATGGCTTGGGTTTAGTATCTTTTTTTTTTGATAAATATTTTGGGAAAGAAAAGAGGGATCGTTAAAGAGAGAGAGAAAAAAAACGTGAGAAAGTTTGAGAGAGAGAAAGGGGCGTGTTCTACTCTTCCAAATATTTTTTTATTTTTCAAACTACTCTACAAGATAGGGTTCGTTAGGGTTTGAGCACCTCACTTAATCTAAACCGTTGCTCTCTTTCATCTAATGGCTCCTACAAGGTTTGTGTACTAATAAAACTCTAAATATTTTTTATGTTTTTTGCCTTTACGGTTATGGAGTTTGAAGACTCATTCTCATACTCCTTAACCCCCACGACTCCCACATCAGCTGGGGTCCAATAACTTATCCAAACTAACTTATCTCTTGGATAGCATTTTGACTTTTCAAAATTTAAAGATCTTCATGCATTTCACGTTTTCAACAAGTATGCATAGATGCTGTTAGTTACACCCACCAAATATTGGGTTATCTTAACCCAAAATATTCAAAAGTGGGCCAAGTTACGTGGGCCCCATTGGATCCACACCCAAATCTATTAATGATTTTTTAGGGTATTACACAGGACTTCAACGACCTTACCTTCTTATAATTGTAACACTTCAAAGTTATAGGAAGCAACAACCCAAATTATAGAAATACGACAAACACTAAAACTTGATGCAAAATTGAATGAATAAAATGCAAACTTTGGAAGACTATTTATAGATGCTAAAGTGACTGTTCGAAGAGGGTTATTGTCTGTTCAAATGAACCCATTCGTCTAGAGCCAATCTGGTTCATTTGAATTGGGTTAAATAAATTTAAATGAATAGACACAAATTAATCTTTTAAAAACAGTTGGAAATAATGCCCGAAGCAAAAAATAAATTTAAGCTAAAAGACCCAAGCCCACCCCAAGTCAGAACAAATCTTACTCAACTCAACCAAGCCTGGTCCAAATCGGGTCGGTCGAACGGGCGGGTGGCGCATGTGTGTGTGGTCTTTAATAACTTGGGCCATCCCCTTTTCATAAAAGTGGGAGCCCCTTGGGGACCATATCCTAAGGCTAACTAGATAGTATATTAGCCTCTTGAGCTTCTCACTCTTTTCTAATGTGGGACTATTCCATTGACACTAGTGTGAAACCGTGAATTTTCACCTAGCCCCACACTTTCCGCCTCCTCCGAGAGAGAGGGCAAGAAAAAGGTAGGTGGACAAAAATTCTACCACATGGGGTAAATAAGTGTGAATGTAGGAGTTGCTACCTAATTATTGGGAAGCAGGACCCAAGTTTTAAAAATCACCCTAATTTCTAAACTTTCAATCATGGCAATGATCTATTTGTTGGTTTGCGGTCAAAGATTTGAGGTAAGGAATCCGAGTATAGGTTGGGAAGGTGTTAGGCACCCGACAACCGTCCGATCGTGAGATCGACCCTTACTTCATAACTAAAGATATTTTAGAAAATTTGCTTGATCTAACTATCATTATTCTACAAAAGAGTGTGTACAAGAAACGTAAGTTTGAGCCCCCTAAGGCTACGTTTCATGCTTACAGAGTTTTTTGGGGCAAAAATTGATAGTAATGCCTATTATTAGGCACGTATCGAAAAAGTGACACATGCAAAGTATTTCACACGCGCACCGAGCAGCACGTTGTACGAATATTATTATTCGTACAAGATAAAGATACACGTATTTACTCTTCTATACGTGTTTGCAAGCAATTCGCGCAGTCGACGAGACTTGTATGAAACATCGTAAAACGTGTGTATGTCCACACACGTTCACTATAAAAAAGCAACACTTGGTTCTTCCTTCTAAGTGTGCATTGCAAGACACATGTATTTTCTAAGTACATGTGTACAACTGTGGTAGTTTCCGATTTTCAAATCAACCTTTTAATTAGCGCCTTAAATAAAGTTGTTTCTTCAAGGGAAAAAACACCTAAAATAACAATTATAAAACAACTATCCTATCATAAGAGTGAGGCCTTTGGTTCAATGGGGGGCCTTAGGCGACGGCCTAACTAGCCTACCCCTTGAGCCGCCTCTGATCCGCAGACATATTGGGCACTCACCTGATCATTAAATGTTTCCATTCACATAACATGGTTCTCAAAAAATAAACCATAATCTGGAGAGGATTTTAAGTATCGCAAACTCCTGTGCATTACATCAAGGTGGGGATACGGGGATAATGCATGTATTGAGAAACCACCACAGCAATTGTGACGGCAGTATCTGGTCTCATAACAGATAGATAAATAAGCCTACCAACTGCTTGAAACACTGCCTACATTTTGCAACAAATCTGTAGTTTTACCATCACTCCAGTGAATTTGACAATTTGTTCTATAGGTGTCTCTACCAGCAAGACTCCCAACATACATGTATCACACAACAAGTCTAAAGTCAAGTTCTGTTGTGAAATAAATAATTCCATCAAAGGACTGAGCCAGCTCAATGCCTAAGAAATATTTTAGAGCTCCAAATCATGAATTTCAAATTCTCTAGCAAGGGATTGTTTCAACCTGATAATCTCTGAGGTGTATCACCAATCACATTAGTAATAACAATGTCCACCATCAGGATAGTGGTACCTCCATCAACACATATAAAACAGAGTATTATTAGCTTGACTGTGTCACTGAACCTTTAATTCTACGCCCATGGTGACCTCTTATACTACTTACTCTTCCTCTTATACTAATTACTCTTTTCTTGGGTGTCTTGTTTCCCTCTCCTTGAACTACTTTCTTCATTTCTTCTTAATGAAGGTACTCTCCAGTCGTTGCAAGGTTTGAACTTGGTGATTCTTTGATCCTCGTAGCATGCTGACCTCTACTTTGATGTTTACGCCAGCATAGTTTTAAAAATCGCGATATATCACAATACGATACGCTATACGTATCGTGAGCTCTCTATTACGATTTTTCAAAAAAAAAAAATCGCATTTCGAAATATCGCTATATTTTGAAAATATCGTATGGTCGGGGGTCTAGCAGATTTTTAAAAACTGAAAAAAATTATTTCTTGCTCTTCTTCCAACCTCTTTAGAAGACATCTAAGGCCTTTTTAAGTTAAAAATACTTTTCGGTGGAGAGAAGTTGAGAGTTTTTAGGATTCTTTTTTGCACGTAAGTATATATCATATATGAATGTGAAGAAAGCATCATATTTGTAAAGGTTATCTTTTTTGACTTATGACTTATGATATGAAGAATGAAGTTACTTATGACTTAAAAATGAATTGGTCTTTTTTGGGTTATATTGAGTTGATTTTATGTTTTTTATGCCTTACATATGCTTAGATATGTATACAAATATATGTATATGTGTATTATCTTACGATACACGATATTCAATACGATATGTGTATCTTAAATTTGAGGTTCCGATACGCGATACGATATGCGATTTTAAAACTATGTTCACTAGCATACATGGATAGACCTGGCAAAACCCAACCCACCTTAGCTCGGCCAACAGGTCCTCCCTCCATCTATCTATTAACCTATTGCCAGATCTATGCTAGCATCTTTCTGTGTAGAATCTCAGGATCTGGCAGTATTCCGTTGTCTAAAGACTACCATGTTGACATTTCATCAAAAAACATAGGCACGGATAGGTACATATTGTTTTTCGATCAAGGATAGTTATGTCTCGTTTGTAGTGATATTGATGCAACTCCACCCCATCTGGCTAAAAAGATGGATTTTATAAAAGTCTTTCTAGCATTTTGCATAGTTACTCAGATCCAAACACATTGTAGACACACCGTAAAACAAACAGTTTTTTACAATATAATTGGAAATAAAACCAAGTTTTTCTTGAGGCAATCCATTGATATCTTAGGCTGCAATGTCACCATGCACTCAACCAATAGTAATGTCGCAAGTGTGTCAGATGCATTAAACTCCAGTGGGTTTTCACAGAAACATATGTTCTTCCTTGCAACTTCATTTTGTTGAGGTGTAGAACAAAAAACTACAAAAAAAAAAAACCATCTTCCTTAAATAAACATTTGGGTATCACTATGTGCATTCCCAGTGTCCCACCAAAGTTTGCCCCTAACTATTTTTCAAAATTTGAAGTCTCACTATTTATACTCCCCACCATAGTTGGTCCTTAACCATCTATCTGGTCGAGTTCAATTTTGTGTGAACAGAGCTATTAAGTCAACAAGTACTCTGTTTTCTAGGGCTTCCAAAAGAAAACAAATGAAAGAAAAATAAAAATTGCTCATGGAAATCAATAGAACACATATGCTAGAACTGAACAATAAGAAGAAGAGGGGGAGAGGAGAATCGAACCTGATCAGACCAGTGAATTCGATGAAAAGCTCATATTCGCACCCGAAGAATTCCTCAATTTTCTCTTTCAGCCTCTCTACAATTTTTAAAATTTCAAGAACAGGAAAAGATCTCAATCTCATCTCACAATGGATTGATTGCATTTTAAGATTAAAAATAGAGGTAGTAAGGGGGATAGTAACTACTACTACTACCTCTGATGGAAACAAAAGGGAGGAGAAGATGGCCACAGTTGGTGGCGATGAGATGAGAGAGAGTGATGGAGAAAACGTTAGGTCTGTATCCGACAGTGCAGCAGCTCTTGTGTATGAACTCAAGCTCCTGAGATTAGTTTTCAGAATGAATATCTTAAAGAGCATATGTTTAGAGAGAGTGAGATTAAAACCTTGCAGAGATGAGAGAGAGAGAAAGAGAGAAAGAGAGAGAGAGAGAGAGAGAGAGAGAGAGAGAGAGAGAGAGAGAGAGAGAGAGAGAGAGAGAAAATCAAACCTTGCAGAGATGGAGGGAAAGGAAATCATGAAGAATGAGACGGAGAGGGGGTTCTGCCTCCGCCATTTATATCTCTTGTTATTACGTCTTGTGTTGTTGGCTCTTGGTTTCTACTTCTGGAATATAGTTTCTCTGCTTAAGGGGTGAATTGCAGCACCCATGTTTATGAAATGAAATGCAAAATTAACATGGGCCTTTGTTCCAACGATTGTGCACCCACCAATGTCTTGGGAGGTCTTGGGATCAAAATTCTTGGCCAGTCGCTTGCTATTAGTTTACATGAAATTAGGTTGGAACCCCAATTCTAGCTATGCTTTAACTTCCCACCCACTTAACTTTGGTTTTTTAAATGCAACCCAATTTTTTTTATCTTTTGTACACATGACATTTTCAACTCTTTGACTTGGTTTTAATTTATTTTTATTGACATATTTGCCCTTCCTTTGTTTGGAAAAGAAGTGATAGAGAGAGAATTTTAAAGAGAGAAATTTTAAGGAGAGAAAGAGAGATCGTAGGTGCGATGGCTGACGGCTGCCTTCTTCACTATTTTTCCGGCGAGTTAGATTTATCGGCGATCACTTCATCCTCTTCTTCTTCATCATCTTCTCCATCTTCTTCTTCTTCATCTTCTTCTTCTTCCTCTTCTTCTTATAGAGAGAGAATTTTAGAGAGAGAGAGATTGTAGGTGATAGGGGCTGCCTTCTTCACCATTTTTTTCGGCGAGTTAGATTTGTCGGCGATCACTTCATCATCTTCTTCTTCACCTTCTTCACCTTCTTCTTCTTCTTCCCCTTCTTCTTCTAGAGAGAGAATTTTAGAGAGAGAGAGATATATATATTGTAGGTGATGGGGGCTGCTTTCTTCACTTTTTTTTTTCCGGCGAGTTAGATCTACCGGCGATCACTTCATCATCTTCTTCTTCTGCTCCATCTTCTTCATTTTCTGTTAAAAAAAATAAATATAGGATGCAACTAACATGCAAATGACATGCAAGTGAGATGCAACTGATGAGATGCAAGTGAGGTGCAACTGACATGCAAATGATGAGGTGCAAGTGAGGTGCAACTGACATGCAAGTGACATGCAACTGACATGCAACTGATACGCAAGAAACTTACAAGTGATATACAAGTGACATGCAACTGATATGCAAATGACATGCAACTGATATGCAAGTGATATGCAAGTGACATGCAAGTGACATGCAACTGATGAAACTGACATGCAAGTGACATGCAACTGATACGCAAGAGACCTGTAAGTGACATGCACCTGACATGCAACTGACATGCAACTGACATACAACTGACATGCAAATGATATGCAACTGACATGCAAGTGACATACAACTGATATGCAACTGATGCAACTGACATACAAGTGACATGCAATTGACTTGCAACTGTGTGAAGTTTTATGCAACTGAGGTGCAAATGAGATGCAACTATGTATGCAAGTGTTATGCAACTGTGTTCTTATGTTTTGAAAAACAAATCGACAACTAATCTAGATGATTTCAGATCTAGAAATGAAAGCAATAGAATACCTAGATCAAAGCAAATTAATATTCAGAAGAAAAAAAGCCCTAGATCTAAAAAACCTAGATCATATCTTCGTCGATCGTCATCTCGTTCTTCTTTCCTTTCTCTCCCTCTCTCTGATCTCAACGTCGTTTTCTTCTCTGTTCTCTTCTCCATTCAAATCGTTGTAAAGTCAATTCTTCATCTCCTACATTTTCGTTTCTCTCTCTTCCCTTTCTTCTCTTTTTGGTTTTTAAGGAAGGGTATTATTATCTTTTACTCTTTTTTGGGTTGTATTTAAAATATTAATGTTGGGTGGGGTGGAACCTAAATGTAAGGGTGATTTTGGGTTTATTTCCCATTACCTGATTAGTTTATGGGTGAAGGGGAAAAAACCCAAAATTAGACCTATTTTTAGGTTTCACCCCACCCAACACTAACTTTATAAATAAAACCCAAATTTTAGTGAAAAGACAAAATTACCCTCCTTATAAGGAGAAAGAAACTGTAGAGAGAGAAAGAAATGTAACCTCAAGTAGTGTTCGAACCAGAAAAATTTGAGAGAAATAAATTAAGTTTTACATCAGATTATAAATCGAACATCTTAGCAGCGGCATATTAGTCTATCCGACTACTTATACTAAAGGAATGTTGAAAATGTTCAACATGGATGCAACTCATCAAGTTGAGCATACCTATTGTGATGAGATTGCTAGATGAAAATCTCGACCCTTTCGCCCACCAGATGAAGACGAAAACCTCTTAGGGCCCAAGGTGCCCTATATTGGAGCAATTGATGTGTTATTATACTTAACAGGTTGTACCAAAACTGATATTGCGTTTGCAGTAAACTTACTGGCAAAGCATAGTTCAGCACCTACGAAGAGGTACTAGAACGAAATTAAGCACCTTTTGAAATATCTATGTAGCTCTATGGACTTGGGGCTATTCTACCCAAGATATGGCAAACCAGAGTTAGTTGGGTATACTGACGCAGGATATTTATCAGACCTACATAAGGCCAGGTCACAGACTGGTTATGTGTTCATTTATGGAAGGATTGCGATCTTGTGGAGATCAGATAAGCAGACGATGGTTGCGACTTCTTCAAACCATTCAGAAATTCTCGCGCTTCATGAAGCAAACAGAGAATGCTTTTGGCTCAGGTCTATGATTAACCATATCAATAATAGTTGCGGACTTCGGACTGTCCAAGACAAACCAACGACTATATATAAAGATAATGCAGCATGTATCACTCAAGTCAAAGAATGATTTATCAAAGGTGATAAAACGAAGCACATCTTACCGAAGTTCTGCCATATCCATGAGTTCCAGGAGACAAAAGAAGTTGACGTTACACAAATTCGTTCTTTGGAGAATTTAGCAGACCTGTTTATAAAGACATTGTCGATGGCCACATTTGAGAAACTAGTGCATGACATTGGAATGCACAGAGTGTATTCGCCCACATCAGGTGGAGCATCTATGTCAGGGGGAGTAGTACCGCCGTTACCGGACATTATGCACGTTGTACTCTTTTCCCTTCGTGCAGCTTTTTCCCACTGGGTTTTGCTGGCAAGGTTTTGATGAGGCAACTAAAACGCGCCCGAATCCTATTCGAGATGTAGGATTGTACTCTTTCCTTGCACATCTTTTTCCAGTTTTGTGTGCGGAGGTTTTAACGAGGCAATTATCTGAATAGGGTGGTACCTAAAAGGGGGATTGTTAGAACACGTCGGCGTACGTGTATGTGATTTGGGTCCCACCTCCATAAACTAATCTGGGTTATGGGAGGAGTTCCACTCCTAGTATAATTCCTATTAGATAGGAACCTTGTTGGGCAAGTTACTTGAGGGAGAGAGAGCATATATATATACATGTAGTATGTAACCCTAAACTATTGTCAATGACTAAGATCAGCTCTTCTTCTCTCTATTTTATGTCTCTTGTTTATGTTTATACTAGGTATTTCCCCGTACCTCCGGCACAGGTCAATACCTCGTTTGCATGTCCATCACTCTCACATGAACGTAGGGGTTAGATGTCCAAATGCGCTACGTGTAAACCTAAAGGAGTGTAATGAGTTAAAAATTCAAAAAGAAGATAATGAAACATGGTTTGAGTTCACATTGCACGGGGAAATACCTAGTATGCATGTCCATCACTCTCACATGAACGTAGGAGTTAGATGTCCAAATGCGCTACGTGTATACCTAAAGGAGGGTAATGAGTTAAATTCAAAAAGAAGATAATGAAACATGGTTTGAGTTCACATTTTCTTGAAACAGTACCATATCAGTATTGTTCACTAAATTTTTTTGTAGCATGAAAGGGGACCTCAAAACACTTTACAAATGATGTTTCCTCCTGCAAAGCTAACAAACGCCTCATTTTGCATTGTATTTTTCTTTTGCAACTCTACCAAACCCATTTTTTTACTAATCACTCTTTTTGCTACCCTCAAACCTTACCCAACCCAACAAAAACTACAACTACTCAAACATTACCCTATCATATAACACACTATACCTCCAAATCTTAACCCTAAACCCAAACAAATATAAAACTAACCAAACATAAACCCATCACATACGAAAAAAACTTAAATGTTATAAACTAACCCAACAAACATGAAAACCACCATTTCAACATAAAACCGCCCAAAATATTCCACCAAAGACATCAACTGGATAAACCTAATACCTCAAAATTAAAAAATATTTATATATTTTTTTTTCTCGTTTAAGACCTCTTTCTCTCTCACCATCACCAATAAATAAATAACACAACTACTGTCGCCGCCGGAACCACCACCATCACCGCATAACCACCGTACAACCTCGGACTACTCCCCACCCACCACTACCTACATATTCTCAAACACCACCTCACTCATCTTCACTCACTCATTACGGCTACCTACAAAACGTTACGATGGTTTCCCACCATTTTTTCCACTGGGATCCAGCCCCACCCAATACACGCACCCTACTAATTACCCCCACATGTGTTTTTCTTTGACCATCAAAATATAAAAATATAACATGTCTAATGATGAGGTTATACTGTTAATCATCTAAATTACTTAATTATGATTAACTGTTGTTAATCATCTAAATTGTAAACACAAAAAAAAAGAACAGATCTAGAGGGATCTGAACTTACAGAAAATGATTAAAAATTCTAAGAACTTAATTAATCTGTACAGAAATGATATTACAAAACAAATATTTATTACAAATTTCCTTTCTACAGATGGATCCCATGTGTAGAGTGATCTCAACTTAC
The DNA here is from genome assembly GCA_002174775.1 of Macleaya cordata. Taxonomy (NCBI): domain Eukaryota; kingdom Viridiplantae; phylum Streptophyta; class Magnoliopsida; order Ranunculales; family Papaveraceae; genus Macleaya; species Macleaya cordata. The sequence continues at coordinate 70,249 of MVGT01000623.1, forward strand.
AGAAAACTTTATAGAGAATAAGAGATTACAGATTCTAAGAACTTTACAGAATGAGAAATGATACAAAAAGATTAGAAAAGCAGATCTTTTTTTTGATAAAGAAAACAAAGTAGATTAAAAATTGCCCTTGCCACTCCTTTCTTAAACCTGCAAGGCTAGTGATTCAGTAACTTTTTCGTTTGACCTTAAACCTAAAACACTATTAAGTAATTCTTGAAAAAAACAAAAAAAAAATAATTTGAAGATCAAAAGAGGGTTATACAAAACAACAAAAAAGAATCCCAAAAAAAAAGCAACCCAAATAAAAATAAAACACCCAAGACCTGTAAGTTAGAGACAAAAAATGAAAAAAAGCAAAAATGAAAAGAAAAACCCTAAAAAAAAAAGTTCCAGAACAGTATGGATTAACCTTCCAAATACTTACCCTCAACGTTGATGGAACGGGATCTCAACCAAAACCTACCGTTTGTTCTTCTCCAAGAAGAAAAATCAGAAAGAGAGACTTGGAAGGGTAAATAGAGGAGACTGGTTGGTCGACTACTGATTAGAGCGACTGATAAAACCAAGATCAGATAGCTGGGAAAAAAATTCAAAGCAGAAGTCAAATAAAAAACTATGTCAAACCCTTACAGTATAGAGTTAAAATCTTGCCAATTCAGAATCTCTAAAAAAGACCAAATTTTTGAGTAACCACATAGCACATACATTGAAGTACACGGATTATTAAAGATTTTCACCGAAAAACGCAGAGATCTACTGCTGCTGCTGCCGATTTTCTCTAGGTCTGCTGCCGATAGAAGATGGATTTGAATTTTCTCTTCCTCAGCTTAGATTGAAGCTGGACCGTTGTTGCTGAACCGCCGTCAGCAAGTGGGAGCGGAAAAAAACGAAGATAGAGAGAATTAGAGAGGGGCGCAGGATATTAGGGTTAACGGAGGGGGAGAGTAAAACAGGTAAAAAAATGGCTTTTATATAATTCCACAAAAATAAGGGTAATTTTGTCATTCGTGCAAAGGGCAAACTTGTCCTTTGAAATATAGATTTCTCCCAATGTAGATGCCAACCGTTGGATGGTTTTATAAGTGTAAGTTCTCAGCCCTTGATCACAAACATAAACCCCAACTTCCCTCCCTTAGTATATAGATGATTCTGAGTTATGGCTTAACAAAATCCTAATTTTTACTAGTTAATAAAATGGTTAAACATGTCATATTTTTTAAACTCTAACTCTGACATGTTAAATATTTTTCAATATAAAACTAAGGAAACGAGTCAAAGTCAACCCTAATCCTAATAAGGTTGATGATAAACGAGTGAAAAATGCTCAACCCGAACTCATTAGGGCAAGTTTAGTGGAGTCCAAGAATTCATGGATCCATTGATTTTCACCTTGATAATGGGATCCAAGGATCTAAACAACTTTCTATTAATCAATAAATCCTTAGTTGAACGATCATTTAATAGTCGGAAGTTCTAAAACGATCATAAAAAACGACCATCTGATGGTTGCAAATTTTTAAAAACTAGGTGCGACCATCTGATGACCCAAACAATCGTTTGTTGGTAGAGAAGTAGAGTTAGAATGAGAGTAGGCATTATTGTGTGTAGGTAGGTGGGTCATGTCTAAACGACCATCAGATGGCCCAAATGACCATTTGATCACGTTTTGTCCCACGTGGCACCCAGGGTAAGAAATCTAACTAAAACCCTACTATTCTTCCTCCATCTACGAATCCATGGATCCATAGGTTTTTTGATTCTCACTACCCTTGCCTTTAGCTAGTGAGTCGGGTAAGAGTAGGGTTTTTGGTGGATCAAGTTAGGGTAGAGTTGGTGGGTCGAGTCATATTTTGCCACCTAATAATTGGAGTTTCTGGAACGCTGATGTGTCAACGCAATCAATCAGTAGGGATGGAACCAAAGGAGAGAGAGAAACGGGGAGAGAAAGAGGGGGGGTTATATTTGTGATATTTTTCCTTTTGGTCCCTCTGCTTAGAGAGAGAGAGTAATGAAGTCTATACACCGTAGGATGATTTGATAGGTTGATGAATCATCCATCATTTGTTGTGTTATACAAAAAAAAAAAAAAAAAAAAAAAAAAAATGCAGAAACATGTGTAACCAACAAAATTCTTAAACTATTTGACATTGTTGAACTACTCTCTCTCCCTCCCCCTTTCTCGCTCTAAAAACAGAGTTTTTTTTTTTGCTTCAGCCTCTATTTTCTCTCTCCCAAAATTTTCCCTCCATTTCCTTCAAAATCCCTAAATCTCTCTCTCTCTCTCTCTCTCTCTCTCTCTCTCTCTCTCTCTCTCTCTCTTACAGCAGTAGCTGAAAAGGAAAGAAGATTTGAAGCCTCTCTCTCTTTTTCTCTCTAAATAGGAGGTATGTAGTGTTTTTTTTTTTGTTTCCGAGGAGAAGTCTTTCTTCGTTTGATTCAGTGTCTTGTTTTGGTTGGTTCGCTTTCTTAGTATTTATTTGATGTACTTTGATTATATGATTGTTATAGATAGATTGGTTAGAAACGATGAATCGTTGTGGTTGCATGTTAGATTCTTTTGATTAACTGGAAAAATAAAAATGGGGGAAAGGAGAGATAGAGTTCACGATTTGATTCTTAAGAGTTTGGTTAATTCGGTTAAATTTGGGTTTCCTTCTTAGATTTTAGCTGAAGGAATTACAGGAAAAAGGGTTTTTGGATTAGGAAGTCCATGCTCATCAATGTGATTTTAAAAGGATCTATTATCTTTAATGCTTTTTTCTTACTAACTAAATACAAGGCATCAATCCAAGAAAAGCTTTCCTCTGTCCTCTTACGCAAAAATCTGATTTGTAACATTATTTCCTTTGTAATTTTGTTGTATTATTCACTGATAATTGCCTCTGAGCTTAGTAAAAGATGTGTTTTTTGTTGTTCTACTGTGTTAAATGGTTGTTTACTAGATTATTGGCTTAGATCTTGTCATTTTATCAAATGAGTCACACCAATTCTATTGCCTCATTTGTTTACCTTGGGTTAGGTTATAGTGCTAGCTATTGACTTTGATCTTCCTATATTAAATTGATCCTAATCGTTGTTTTCGTCAAAGAGGTGATTTGTCTACAAAGAATGAAATCAATATTTGCAATAATTATTGGAAATACTGATATGGTAATACCTCAAGGTTATTGATTCTGTTTTGGTTGAGATGTTACCTCAGATCCACAAGGTTTGACTCCTTAGAATTGAATGGATTAGAAATGAAAATTTATATTTTAGAGCAGTAAGGTAGTTGATATTGAATATTTTGAGACTACTTACCACTTACATTATGATGGGAGCTCAGAAAGAAGGAAACGGACAGATTTTTAGGAACTAGGGGGCTTGCTCTAAGTTCTCATTTTGAAGTAATTAAGAATATCGTGGTCTGGTGGCTTCCATGATGTCCGTCATAAAGAACTCAAAACCTGTTTAGATTTATTGGCTTTGTGAGGCATTAGGGAATTCTTTTATTTTCTCTTCTTCTTCTTTTTTTGTTGTTTATGTTTTCATTTTAAATCCCGAGGTCTGTATTAAACCAAAAGAGAAATTACAAATAGAGCCCTTTAAGTAGATCTATAAATCAGGCATATGGTCCAAAAAAGGAAGAACTAGGTGCCCCCTTGTTAGCAAGTTTATCTATGGAAGGTTTCCTTGTGAATATGAGACATACAAGTATTAAAAATTCCATTTCAATCAACAATTGTACACTCTAATGGATGTCAATCTCCTATGATCCTTTCATGACCAGAAGGGGAGCTTTTTTGATTTGCAAAGCCTGAAAGAAGAACTTTTAAAAATCTTTAATCAATTCCTATGTTGTACATATCGGCGATTTCTCGGGATTAATTGCCGATATATCGCTTATCGGGACCCTGGCGATTATTTTCCCAAAATATCGCTGAACTTTATCGGACCGATATTATCGTCCGATATTTATAAAAAATCGGCCGATAATAGCGATATCTTGTATTCCAGAATCGCTGATTTTATCGGCCCTATAAAATTTTAGAAGAAGAAGAAGATGAGGGGAAGGGGAGGAGGAGCCAGCTGAAATCAAATATGGATTTCAGATCTGGTTTCTAAAAAGAATAGTCAAATACAGAAAATCGAAGAAGAGGATGAAGGAAAGAAGGGAAAAAGAAAAGAGAAGCACTAACTTTGTCATCACATCAGCCACCGTCTGCCGCCTCTTCCATCGTCCTCAACATGCTGTTTAGGGTTTTCACTTTTTCCTTCTTACTTCATACGATCTGATATGTACTACCCTAAATGGCTAAATGCCTAAATCCAACCCCTTTAACTTATTTCAGCTGGGCCTACTTCTTAAAACTCAAGTCTCTAACTCTTTAAACAACTTAATAAAAACTTATTATATGCCAAGCCCACTTCTTAAAGGCCCACTTATAAAAACTCTTTCATATTTGAGTATTGAACCCAATTAAGTCTACTACAAACTAACCATTTTAAAGCCCAACAACTCTCTCATTTTTACTTAAGTTATGTTTGTTTTTCCTTTTAATCAGTGATCCACTTATTTTGTATATTTATATTATGGGCCGATATTTGCCGATAAATCCCGATAAATCTTTTCATATCGCTTATCGCTCCTTAGCCGATAAGCGTCCGATAACGATATGTACAACTTAGATCAATTCCATTAAGCCAATTTTTCTGACCTAGTACTTTTACAAATCTTTCAGGGCTTGCTTATGCCTTGAGTAGGAAGAGAAAAGAGAGAAGAAGAAAGGAAGAGCAGGAGAAATTAGGTTTAACAATATGCCACCCCTCTCACATGTATTTATAATATAAAAGTAAGATGTGTGCCCAAACAACAATTATCTTATAAGAAGCCTTATAAAATACCATGATCAAGACATGAAGCTTGTTCCTATTATACAACGAATCTATGAAAGTTTAGAATTATGTTTCCACCATTTACTTTTACCTTTTTTGAAGAGCGTGCCTCCTGAAATTGGATCAACTATACTCTTTTAATTAAACTATGACAATTGAAAAGGAAGAAGAGGAAAAAAGAAGAAGAGAATGACAGCAACGGTGTTGTGTGGGAAAGGTCTCCATACACCCTTTATTTGTAATAGTCACATGGTACAAAAATAGAGACACATCGTAGAAAATAATGATTAAATAGGGATGACTCCTAGGAAACAATTATTAGATATGAACATGTAAAAAAGGCAAAGAAGGATAAGATGAAATCTTTGATGGCAGATCACATTTTACTAGTGATGCATGTGCAATGACAAAACTATGCTGTAATAAAGCACTTTTCCTTTAGGACTTTCAACGAATGGTAGTTGGATGGTGTCACCGCTTTTCTTCATGTATTATATAGCTATATCTCGACTTAAGGTGCTTGGTATTTACAAACCTCGAAGCGGAGCAGAAATGGTGTTTTCCCCCTCTACTTTGAAGTCATTTTGCAAGTCCTTAGTGCAGAAAGGGTCTAGGAAGATTTGGTCTGCTTTTACCCTTTCAAAGTAATGTTTTTCACTTGGACTGTTGCGCTTGATATAAGCTCTTTAGAGCATCTCATGAATTGTGAATTTGCTATAGCTAACCACCGCAAAATGAGTAAGGTGAGTGTGAATTTACTCTGTAATGTTTCTTTCTATCTTCTTTTGGATCTTAATGGGCTCTTCCTTAGAATGGATTTACATTTTTGACGCTTGGCCCCAGTCTCTCTTCCTTGCCAAGGTATAATCCTACGAGACCTTCTTCCATTCTTTCTGGTGGTCAATTTGTAAGAATTGTAATTGCCTCATCATGGGAAGGACTATTTTGATATTATGGGGTGAAAAGGCTTCTCACTTCTGTTGGTTTTCAAAGAGGATAGGGTTCACAGAATTTGTCCTTAGATTTGGAGCTATGATCCAGTAATTAGGAGATAGTTTTGCATTCTGGCTTTTCACAGCCTCCTATGTTTCGGCTTGGCTTATCGTTTGTACTGGGAGTTTATCCCTCTTTTATTGTTTCATTTTTGTTTGTTTTTTTCTATTTTTTTTACCCCTGTGATATGTGGGGTTATTCTATTATGTTTTTTGGTTTTGTTGTTTCATTGTTTGCGGTTCATTGCAACAAGTGCTCTTGCTTGTATCTTGTGAAATCTAGTCATGCAGTTCATAGCATCTTTATGACATTTAATAAGATCTATGTTGTCACGGGCGGAAAGCGTGGCGGGGCGGAGGAGTCTAAAATTAATAGGGCAGTGCGGGGCGGGGCGGGCCAAGGCGCCCTGATAACCCAGCCACATACCCTCCCTTCTTTATTTTACATTATATAAATTATATCTCCCTTGTCAAAATAATAAATAAATACTAAATATTAGGAATTCATGGTCTTAAAATTAATAATTCATGCTCTCAAACTTCAAATAAGTTACTAAACATAAAAATAAAGATAAAATAATACGCCAAGATAAGACGATGTTTTGGAGCGGTAAAACAGAGAGGCGGGGCGGGCATTTTAAAAATTGGAGCCTTTTGGAGCCGTGGCGGAGCCACAACGGAGCCTTTGACAACATAGAATAAGATGCATAGCCATTGGTAGAAAGCTGAAGATATTCTGCTCAATGGAATAGGGTACATGAGTTGAGGCCTTGCCTCCTATTCTGTTGAATGCGAGATCTTACATCAAATCTCATGTGCCATTTCTTTGATCAATTACAAAATGATGAAAGGCATGTACCGGATTTGTTGATTTAGCTCTCTCTTGACTAATTATCTCGTTAGTCACATGTCAATGTTGTGTTTCTAACTTTTTAGTCTTCTGTTTTAGTTTTTAGTCCTAATCCTTCTGAAGGTACTTAGCGGCAGTTGTTATGCACACTTCGTCATTTTGCATGTGACAAACTGGATCCAAAGCTTTGAAGTGCGTTTTCCTTAATGTACTTAGAAGGTTTACAAATTTGTTGATCTTAGTACCTGTCGTTGGTTCGTGACCATTTTGAGTCTAGTCCTGTTACTTGAATTCTCCAACTTATGTTCAGGGATGTCTTGATTTCTTTTAAGTTTGACATTCCTTTACCTGTTTTGATTTCTTCGAATGAGCTTAACGCTATAGGGATAACTGGTATATTACTAAGGAATGATAACTCAAATGGAAAAGGTAAATGCATCACACGTATTCTTACGTAGATCACTAGTTAATGTTAAAACTCTAATGAGGTACAAGATCTATTCACTTTTGCGGCCACAAATTTTGAGCCGAAACGTATCTGTTTTTTAATACACCGAGACTAAACATTCCTATACATTTCGATATATTCCGATACAAACCGAAACATTACAATACATTTCGAAACATTCCGATAGTTTCAATTTAATAATTAAATTACTATTTTATTGATTTTTTTTTTTAAAAAAAGGAATGTATCGAAATATACCGGAATGTATCGAAGTGTATTGGAATGTTTTATCTTTTTGAGGTGTTTCGTAACTTCCAATGTTTCAACATTGTATCATATCGTTTCGATGAATGTATGGGTTTTTCAACAAACCGATACATTCGATCGGAACGAGATTTTAAACCTTATGACATTCACGACAAGCGAGTTTTGAAGTGTCTATATCCTTCGAGTTTGAATTGTGGTTACAAAAAGAGAGAGTCTATGATTAGTATTTCTTATAATCTGGTCAGCATGATCACCTAAAACATATTAAGGGAGAGGCATTTTGTCAAGGAGAAGCTGAGGCTTAGTCCTTGTGTTGCCACTGCTGAGCAGGTTACTGATGTTTAGAAAGAGGGAGCTAGCGACTGTTGAGGAGTTGGTTGGTTAAGCTAGCCATGATAAATATCTTTCCACCAGCTAAAGGGGGAGTGTTAATATAAGTGATGGACCCACATTCTGTGGATCCAAATGCAGTTTCCTTCTTTTTTTTTTTTTTCCCCCATGCGTATTTCTTTTCCCATGTACTTCATTTCTTTAGTTTTAGGAGGACTAGTCTTGAAATTTTTGCCATCTTTGGTCATATAAATAAAAGAGTGGGAATTGTGGACCTTCTACACTCCTCTCCTTTTTCTCGTTTCTCTCCCTTCGTCTTCTTTTTCTTCTCTTATCTTTTTACACTTTCTTTCACTGATTGGAGCCACCTAAGTCTTGTTTAACCTTGATTTACAATGCATAATAGTGTTATTTTCTCTGGTAAATATGAAGTCCATACTTTTGGCCTTTTTTTTTTGAAAAAGCCTTTCTTATCTTCTTGAATCAATTGTTCAGGTAGACATTTGCATATTTTCAATGGATTTGGACGGGTTCTAAGGGCATGCTAAAACCTTGAATCATGGGAAATGAAGATACTACCGACACTCCAACTAAGACACCAAAGTCTTCTTCAGCACAGGTCAGGGACCACAGTTCCATACTGGTGATTATGTTGATGATTTCTCTCAGAAAGTTAGTGAACAATAACATTATCAATATTTTATTCCGCAGGAGCAAAATCAGACGCCAAAGTCATCTTCAGCACAGGTCTGGGACCACAGTTTCTTACCTCTCAATAAAGTGATTATGTTGAATTGTTTAGGAACCCTGTTAACATTATCTAATATTTTTTTCTGTAGGAGCAACCTCCTCCTAGCAGCCCTGCCACAGTTTTTCCTGACTGGGCTTCATATCAGGTTCCAAGAGTTTTTTCTTCTCTTGCATGTTTTCTTTGTTTTTACGTTTCATTGTCGATGAATCCCATAGCAATTTTTACACCTTACTGTAGGCATATTATAACTCTGTCGGAACTCCTCCAATTCCACCACCTGGCTTTTTTCATTCTTCTGTGGCATCCAGTCCTCAAGCTCACTCATACATGTGGGGACAGGTACTCCTCGATGTACTTTGTTTATTACTGGATAATTTAGTTCTAGTTGGTATAGGCATGATCAAACTTGGCATTTAAAAGCCTCAGCTGGGCTTTGATTGAATCTGGACTTGGAGGTAGTTTTTCAGTCCCAAGCTGTACATACTTTTTCTCTTGTTTAGAGCACCTGTAACGCATTTTCTTCCTGCAGCACATGATCCCTCCATATGGAACACCACCACCTCCGTATGTTGCCATGTACCCACATGGGGGAATCTATGGTCATCCATCCATGCCACCGGTACCTACCCACGAAGCTTCTTTGCTGCTATTAATTCTTTCATCATTTGAGTACTTATGACTATCTAATAGCACTGATAAATTGCAAATTTCTTCTTCTTTTTTTTTTCCGTCTGATCTGCATTTCTTTATTCATTTTTGCCAGGGTTCTCATCCATATGGTCCCTATGCAATGCTCTCCCCAAATGGGACTGCTGAAGCTTCTGTGAGTATGACCTACCTTTTTTGGGGTGGTAAAAGATGTTAATATTTATATCCAGTTCCCGAAGAAGTAATACTTATTATTTCCTGTGGTCTCCAAAGTATTCCATTTCCTCTTGATCGAAAATCCACAGCCAAATTGTTCTCTTGTTAAATTTCAAAAGTGTCTCTGTTACAATGACTGATGTCTCTTTGTGTTGAAAGATATATCACAAACCATTCCTTCAAACCATTAAGGTTCCTTTCTTTTTGCAGTAACACAGATAGCTGCATTTTGTGTTTCTGTTTTCTGTGCATTTGGACTGCCCTAGTTTGCTCCAGCAACTTTCTCAATTTCCCAATAGGATGCGCAAATAGGGGTGGCACCAATTGTAAAATATATACTTCCTGGTGATAACTTTGAACCTTGCCTTTGGCACTTCTAAGACTTGGGTTTATCCAAACAGGGTTACGCTAAAAGCAATATGGTGGTAGAGCTTTCAGTTCATGCCATGCATTATGTGTATCTTGCATTTGAATTTTCCCCCAAAATGATCTCAAAATAGTGGTGGTTCCACGAAAATAAAAATAAAAATTTACTTTCTCCTATGATGTGTCCAACCTCTCATTTCTTGACACGATGAAGAGCCTGGGGTACCTGTCCAAACAGGCCTTTGTTAAAAGCATTACGGTGTAAAGGTCTTTTATTTTATGTGATTAATCATGCGGCCACAACAAATGTAATTTTTCTGGGCATTTCAGGCTGCTGCCGCTGGTGGCAAAGAATTAGAGGGTAAGTCAGATGAAGGCAAGGGAAAGATTCCCCTAAAGAGATCCAAGGGAAGCTTAGGAAGCCTTAGTATGCTTACAGGCAAAGGCAGTGAGACTGGAAAAGCATCTGGAGCATCTGATAATGGTGGTGGTTTCTCACAGAGGTAAAATGACTCCAAGTTCTCCAGATTTTATAGTTCATTTGCAACAGTTTGGGATCATTTTCATCTTTCTTTCTCAAAAAATGTACAGTGGTGATAGTGGGGGCGAAGGTTCAAGTGAAGGAAGTGATGCCAATTCTCAAAATGTATGTAATATCAACCCTGTGCAAATGTTTTTATAGTAAATCTTTGCGGGCAGACCATGATTATATCCTTGCTGCTGAGGCTTTCCCTGTGATGCTGTAATTTGAGCGAAAAAGTTTAATTTGTATGAACGTGTTATAGTATGAGCAAGCAAAGTTTGGATTGGTATAGGATCAGAATCTTTTGAAGTTTTTGTTTTCCATATGATACGATTAATTTAAATGGTTTACATATGGTATCTGATTAATTTGACAGGGTTCTCAGCATAGTGAAAAAGGTTCAGCAGATGGTAAGCTTTAAACTTTAATGTCCTTCCATGTGTTTCTCAACTTATTTTGTTAATATCAATTATTAATGAGTACTATTTTGTGTGCATTGCAGCTGAAGCCCAAAATGGGGGCAGTGTTTCAAGTGGGGCAAACCAGGGTACTATGGTTATGGCCGTGCCTCCAACCAGTATTTCCGGTCCCACAACAAACCTGAACATCGGCATGGGTTACTGGGGAGGGTCTGCTTCATCCCAAGTTGCTACAGCCCGAGCAAAGCTCCCAGTTGTACCTGCTACAGCTGCTATAGTCCCTTCTGGTGTAGTCGGATCTCGTGATGGCGTTCCCCCGGAACTCTGGATTCAGGTTTTCACTCTCTCTGGTTCTATTGCCTCTATATATTCATGCGTGTGAGGTTACTAGCTCATTTGTTGTCCAGGATGAAAGAGAGCTTAAAAGGCAAAGAAGAAAGCAATCTAACAGAGAATCAGCACGACGCTCTAGGCTGAGGAAGCAGGTACACATTTTGTATTTTTTGGTCCTATAAAAAGGCAAATACCTTGTGTTGTTTTATAGCACCAATCAGCTATATGCATTCTTTGTAAAGTAAACTTTTTTCAACTAAATGTTGCATAAGTTCTCAATCTCATATTTTGTTGCATGCTTGTGAATGAATTGAATCTGTTTTTATAGAAATTTCAGTGGACATAAAATCTTAATCTTAATCTATTATACTCAAAACTCTTTTATTTCTTATTGTTTGGGATGTCACTGATGTTGATGTTGTTATTAATGACCTTCTATTTGGAGCCAGGCTGAGTATGATGAACTTGCGCAGCGTGTGGAAACTCTAAAAGGAGAGAATAGTTCACTCAGAGAAGAATTGGAACGTATGCGGGAGGAATGCGAAAAACTGGCATCCGAAAATGCTTCTCTTACTGTAAGTCATGTTTTCTTTTTCTTTTTATTTTGACCAACCACTGAAATTTTTATTTGGTTCCTTCTCTGTTGACCTTTTAGTGGACTAATATTGTAATTTATGCATTTTATGGGATCTATGCAGGACAAACTTCAGAAGCATCTGGGACAGGACTCGAGAGTTGACGGACTTCATGGTCAGCCGGTGTCTGATCCCCAAGTAGCAGCTAACATAGATCCATTGCAAAAAGATTGCTGAGAGCAGGTAGTTTATAGTTCAACACCCAACTACCCAAGTGGTTAACTCTCACAAAGCTGACTTTAGCTGCTTTTAGTAGTGTACCCTTCATTTTTTTTTTCTTTTTTTTTTCGTAAGATAGGTTGGCTAGTCTTAGAGAGTTAGATGTAATGGGGGATAGAGTTTTCTCGGTCAGTGTTACTAACAAAATGCTTCATATGAAGGATGTACTATTAAAAAAGCTAAGATATAAATACGTTTGACTGAAAATGATATATATAGGATTCTTTTAATCGTCTGGTCTTTGAAGAAACCTAATTCCTTAGCTGATGTCCGAGTTATGGTATCACTACTATTATTGTAGACTGCGAGCTATGATCTCCGGCGAGAGAGGAAAAAACCGAAATTAAAGGGAGAGAGAGAGAGAGAGAGAGAGAGAGAGAGAGAGAGAGAGAGAGGGTGAGAAATCCGTCCAACTGACCGCTCCATCCAATTCTCGAATCTACTGTAGATCTCAGATCTCCAAGTTCACAAAAAAATTTGGGGAAATTTTTTTTCTCCTCACCTGTTTCACCTACTTTTAGCCGAGCCAATAATGAAAGCTGGCTCAGAGCTGGTACAAAGCCGGCTCAAAGCTGGTACTTGGCTTGCCACGTGTTGGTACATCCACGGTTGAAAAATTAAAAAAACCAACAGTTAAGATGGAGAGGTTTTTATTGGGCTATATAAAGGGGGCTATATATCCTCCCCTCTATATAAAAATAAATTACTAATAATTGTTGAAATATGTTCTCTGTCAAATTTCCCTCTTAAACTGATTTGGTTGTGGTAGTAGATGTTATTGTTATGTTTCTGTCTGGACTTGCAGAAATTTAAGGCCAAACTGGCATCAGTCAGGTGAACTCTTCTCAAACACCCATTTTCCCTCCTAACAGGTTTAGGTTGAAAAATCAGTTTCTTTTCTTGGCAGTCCTCTCTTGAGAAGCCAAAGTTCCTATGCAGCGCTGCTGCATAAATTCAAGTTGGAGGCCTAAATTTATATGTTGCTTAATTCTCTGTAATATTCCTGAAATTGGTCACATATCACAACCCTAGCTGATGAATGATGGTACAACTGATCTCCGACTTGGTTTTATTAGGCAAATCCTATAGACTGAAATTCCGCTTCACCTGATACAATCATAACTTGATGATTGAACAGTTTTGAGCAACTGAAACAGAAAAACACAGTTGACGAACTACCGATAGAATAACGTGCACCAGATCCCCACAAGTTATATAACACAGTTCTTTGAAGCCACTTTTTCTTACTCTGTTTGCACATTGTCTGTTGGGCCCAACATGGAGTTGATCCAAGCGCTAGTTTTCTTTAGGAATGATCTCATCACTATATAAATCATCCTCAGAAAAAAGCTATTTTACCTCTCCGTTGTTTAGCCTACCAGAACGACATGCACAGTGGTAGTCTTTTGAAAAAATTTGAGAAATTAATAAAAAACGTTTTTAGGACTTAATTTTTTTTTAAAAAAAAATGCCCCATGCAATTTTTTTTTTTTAAAAAAAAATGGGATGTGGGGCTTGCACCACGCCTGGTGCTGGGCGTGGTTCTACCACCACACCTGCATGGGACGTGGGGCTATCTCCACGCCCCATGTAATTTTTTTTTTAAATAAAAATAAAAAAAAATACGAGACGTGGTCCTAACTCTACGCCCCGTTGAACGTGGTGTCAGATGCACGCCCCGTAAAACTATCTGGATATTCGTCTGGAGAAGGCCAATTTTGGCCTAATTCCCACTCTCGTAAGCTAAATTTATTATTTTACCTTACCTACTGTGCAACTAGGGTAAAGTAAAAGCCAAATTTTATTGACCACTGTTGATGCTCTAACAGAATATAAAATGGGGTGTTAAAGACAAGAAATTGTGGTGAAAGTAATATTTCCCTATTTTCATTGGTCTGTAAGTTCTGTACTTTGTAATTTGCCTAAATTTTAAAATCTTACACATTTGAAGTAAAAGAATAAAAAATAAAAGAATCCTACCATGTAAGTTGCAAGATTTAACACCAAAATAACAGCTCGAAAATCTTACAGTGATTATTACTCTTCTGGTGGAATATCATTAGTAAAACAGATCTCCTACTTGAGGACCATCAATAGTTTTTGAAGCTGCATTTTCAAAGCCAATGGATATTATTATTAGTTTTGCTCGTTAATAATGTCTATCAAAAATGGAAACCAGGATGGCAAGGAAATCAGTTCATCTTGTAGTATAATATATCGAACTAGGGTAATAGTTAGATCCGGGTTACTAAACTGGCCCAACAGGGTTGGTGTAGATTTGAACCCACGACCTCTTCTATAAAGAATACACACAATAGGGACTTATCTCCGCAAAACATCATAACATTTACCCCTTATAGCTAAAAATGTAGTGGTTTGTCGATTCTGAAGTTCCAAGTTCCAACCACAAGATAAAACGACAATAATAAAAAAAAAAAGGGAAAAAAAAAAATATTTTGTCACGTTTTTAGAATTGATATTCTATTTTGTGAAATTTGTATTGTCGAACAAAATATCAAAAATATCCACTGCCCACACCATATCAATTACCTAAGGCATAAATGATTGTAATTTTAGAAAGATTTAAAATTGATAGTTACACATGATAGGAAACAACGATTATGTTATGTTGTCTCATATAATATTACAACATGTGCCAAACAAACATGCAGACTTTCTTTACTGAATTGCATACCACGCCATGATTTTAGTTGAACAAACTCTTTATCCTGAGTTCGGGAAAGTTCTTGAAGGAAACTCTTAAATTAAGGATAAAAGATAATATTTTCTAGAAGAGTTGTGGCGTTCATATAATAAAAGGATAAGTAGTACAATATTAACTTTTGGTAGGCGAGTTTTATTATTTCTTTCAAATTTTTCAGTAATATTAGTTGCCCATCATGTCGTTTTGGATGCCTTGTACTTTTACATAAACAAAAAATAGGCTCGAAATCAATGTTTTAAAAACTGGCCCGGACCGGCCGGTTCAACCGGAAAACCGGTGACCCAGTTCAACAATCGGGTTGGTTCAACACCGACCCGGTAATTTTTTAAAAAACTGGTATTTTTTGCTTGAACCAGTTGACCCGGACGGTTGAACCAGAAACCCAAGTGAACCGTCCGGTTTTTTTACTGGGTCTGAATGTATAAATTTTAAAAAATTGCATCTAGAAAGGTTTGAACCTAGGAACTTTGAGTAATGGACATTTTTACCATCTAGGCTAAGTAGCTTTGGTTGTTTATTTTCATAAGCTTTTCTATCTATAATATATTATTCCTGTTTATAATATACAATTTAGTGGGTTATTTGGGTCAACCCACTGGTTGACCCGATTTGACCCAACCCAATGACTTTTCCGGTTCAATGACCGGGCCGGTTTTTAAAACATTGCTCGAAATCAAATCACATTTTTAAAAATGAGAATCACAACTTAATTCTTTTTTCTTTTTTTTTTAAGTTTGCTATTCTTTCATTTTTGAGAGAATCATATTCTTGAAGGAATGAAATTTTAAGTTTAGCAGATGAAACAAATATTGGAATGGACTTACATTTTTTAGCATGAGAAACTGCTATGGAACACAAGTCTGTGTAAACCTATTATATTCATGTACTAACAATCATGCGGAAATAATACATGAATTAAGGATCTTGATAATCATGCTAACCACTTAATTTAATCAAGGAGACATACCTTTAATCGCGAATCCAAAATCAAGACGGTGAAGCATCGTGAATAGTGGGGTGATCGTTTTACGTCTCTACCCATAACACACCAAGAACTTGAGAGGTGAGTGCAAAACTGATGGAGGGTTTTAGGCACTAGAATTGGGTGAGAGTAAGAACCATAATCACCCCTAATACTTATATACTACCTATTCCATCATAGGTAGTGATTGGGTGTTTCCCTACACAACTTAATAAGATAGTCCCAACAACTTACGGGCCTAAGGGATTGGGTTTACACAAAGCCCATGGTTTGCAAACTCAATGGATCATCATACTAGGTTATGTGGGCAACAAATTCTTACATTCTCCCACTTGGCCCATATGACCCATAGTAAAACAAATCAAGTTTTATTTCAAGAAATCATTTCGAAATCATTTTGCAAAACGACTCAATAATGGGCTTTGGACTAAATTAACATACACGCGCGCGATTTGAAAACATCACAATCCTTAACTATCTTATTAATCATCATAATATCATAATTAAGCAAGCTACTAGATTGAGTCATGGCGGTCATACATCTTTAATCCAACATAATTCCTTACATGCACCACAAAACTAGAACTCACTTAACATGATCAATAATTAGGGAATCTACATTCATAAAAAGCCAACGACATTAATGCCTTTTAAATTGGTTCAACTTTTAAGTCTTGTCAAGACTATTCCTGTTGTCATACATCCCATCTCAAACATGTGTACACATAAGGAAAAACAGGTAAATCAGAAACATACAACAATGAGATCTCAAAGATGTCTTGTAGAAAAGTATCATAATATCCATGTGGCCAACATCATGGGATACATCAAACAATATCATCATGTTCCTAAAATGTTTTAAAGATGATCCCTTGGTTAATGGATTCGTAATTATAAGCTACAACTTATATATTCCAAAGACATCAGTGTTTCTGAATTTCTTTCTTAAGAAAAGTATTTAACTCATTAGAATACTTTACTCCTTGAAAAGATGACTATTGCGATACATTAAACTCTCAACGACTTGACAACAACGTCGACAAACTCAAATCCTGAGATAAGTTTCGCAACCATAACTATAAGTTGTGGCCTCAAGTTTACCACATAAAGACAATCATCATTCATTTCAGATGATAAAATAATGGATCAACATATAACTTTCATCATAATCCCTTCTCATTCATAGGAGTACATAGCAAAATGTACTTCCTACTCTCAGGGTAAACATTAGGCTTCCCAAAGCCTCATTATATGAAAATTTCTTCCATGTGCTTACACTCGCTATCATTATTTCATAATAGGGGTGTTACTAGCTGAATTTACTGAATTTCTCTAAATCTTTTCAGATATTTTCTCTTCTGAGACTATTTTAACGATTATTATGTTTGGTTTCAAAATATTTCTATTCCAAACACATGGGTTGTCTCAATAATATCTTCAGTAGTGAAAAATTCTTTGGTTCTGTGCAATGAACCAAATCACTTCTGGCAAGTTAATTGCCATCAATACATATAACAAGAAATATAAACATACTCCCACTATTCTTCAGATACAAATACTGTTCATAAGGTATTTCTTAAAACTGAAGAAACATAATGATGGCATTATTGAACTTGAAGTACCATCTCTAGGAAACATGTCTAGATCTACATATCAATCACTTTAAAAATTATGTGTTTCTTTTCCTAAATGAGAAGCCCTTAGAGTAACTAATGTGCCTCTCTCTTTTACAGTCTCATTACTTGCCCTTATGTCAAATTTAAATTCATGTAGCTAAAAGTCATAGTCATTCAGAATAACAAATTTGTTCTTTTCAAAACACCATAATGTTATTCTCTATGACAGTTCTACTTTCGATTAATTGGTGATGATTTCATTCCGGAGTGATTGTTCATTTAGTTGCTCATAATATTATTGAACTAGTCAATAACCAATAGACAAACAACTTCTCTAGAAGAAGGATATATGGACTTGTATCCTAACTCCTTTAATTACTATTTTTTATGGTTATTCACTCCCACTGATTTCACCATTCAATAATAACTTGACATTATCGATTTTAATACTATCATACTATGATTAGAATGATAAAATCTTGTACCCTTTTTTGGATTTTATTGAGTAGTCGGTGATCTGACCACTCTTCATTCTAAATTCCAATCATCTTTCATGTGCACCATATCTTCTAGCCTCCGCTACACATCCCCAGACAAGGAGATGTCTTGAACTCGAATTCTTTCAGTTCATAACTCTAATAAGTTTGATCTTTCATTACAAGAACTCGATTCAAAGATACATAGCATTCTTTAAGGCTTCATTGCACCATTATATGGGTAAACTAAAGGTATTTAACATACTTCTAACCATAACTTCAATGTACAATTACGACGTTGTTTCGTTTATCATATCACCTTAATCAAATCAGATAATTCTCATTTTCGTATATCTAATTTTCTTACAAATACAACAATGTTCATCTCATGGATGTCCATTATTTGAGTATTACTTTCATAATTAGATTTTCTCTTAATATGAGAAATATTTATAAAGGTGATAAATTCTTTCTCCACCGAAACACAAAATGGTCAAAGCATACTGATATCCAAGTGGATATTTTCAAGAAACTATGCACTTCATGATATGGCACCTATATTGGTGTGCTTGTTTGTTCTTCATTAATACAAAACTCCACACCTTGAGATCAATAAGATCCAAAACTAAAAGGATTCTTATAACTATACTTTAGAGATAAACTCCAAATATTTGTGCCTTTAGAAATATGAGCTTTCATTCGTTGACTACAATATTTTCAAACTACAATGTAGAATTTAAATAACATAATAAAATTCTACATAAATTGAAAAACACAAGTACTCTTAAAGTTGACCATCCAAATCGCTTAGGGAGCTTCAATGAGGTTGGTTTCGAAACATATAAAGGTTAGGCATTTCTCCTTCCCCATTTCGAAACACACCTCACATCTATGACAATCTTAATAAAATTATCCCATCTATTACAGAAGAAACATTTTATTGTCTAACTCCATCTATGAGCCTAGGTAACATAATTAGCTCATTTAGATTGGATTTGTTCTTCACATTTCTTCATTTCTTTCAAGCTTTTTGAATTAAGATGAATCAAACAATGTCTTAGTTGCTTAAGCCTTGCCTCTTCTTAAATTATCATAATTGTCATGAATATGGAATCAATCATAATGAAGAGCGAGGAATTCACAATGATAAAGAACTTATATAGATTCATCCTAAATACTTTAATTTTGCAGCTAGATTTATAATTAATGGCGACATGTTCATTATGGAGTAGTTACATGCATAGGAACAGATACATGTTATCTCTACATTTCGTGGTCCACTACTCCCACTAAATTCGCCATTACTAAGAAATAAGCACAATTAATATTGGGAAGTCTAATATTGTACATACTGTTTGTAACTCATACTCATACGAACATAATGCTAAGTCTGTTTGACCTTTTCTAAAACTTAAGGAAAAGATCTTACATTCAAAGTACTAATATCTATTAGAGTAGTGAGTTTACTAGACTTATTCAACAGTGCATACCATTATTCCGTCAAAATAAGTGACAGACAAAGCAAGCGATAATGTAGTAAGTTATGATCTTGCCTAACCATAATTTTGAATGATATACATCCTAATTATTGATGAACAAGGAGTATCATCATAATTTTTCCTTTTGGCAAAATAATGACATATACAATGTTCACTCAACAAATGAAGAGAAAATATTTAACCATAATTAGAACAAATGTATACCTTTAATGATGAAGTAGCAGTATCATCACGATTTAACCTTTGGGCCAAAATCGCGACACACCAAGTGTTCACTCAGAACATAAGTTCAGTTGAGCATGCAGTATCATCACAATTTCACCTTTGGGTTGAAATTGAAACATACCAAGAGCTCTCATAAGCGATGAGTCTCTTCACTATGTGAACAAAAAGTATCATCAAGGTCTCGCCTTTGGGATAAAACAACGACATACTAAGCGTTCACTAAAAATGAAGAGAAACATACATAATCATAGTTCATAACAAGTTATACTTTAATGATGAACTAATAGTTTCATTACGATTTCGCCTTTGAGCTAAAACCGTAACATACTAAGCGTTCATTTATAACTTATGTTCTGATGTTGAGCAGGTAGTATCATCACAATTTGCCTTTGGGCTAAAATTGTAACATACCAAATACTCGTCTAAACTACAATTCTCTTCACTACACTATGTGGGTGATCCCCGTAATCATAATTCAGGATAATGTAAACTTAATGATGAACTAGTAGTATCATCATGGTTTTGCCTTTGGGCTAAAACCGTGACATACAAATTGTTCACTCACAATATATCCTGAGTTGGGGAAAATAAATATAAATCAATTACACTATAACCTTTCATAATTATCACAACTAACGATGTGTCTTTGGACCAATCCCTAGTTGATAATTAAATAAGAAATGTAACTGACTATTTCACTAAGTTCCAGTAATATGAGCTAAAATATAAGTTTATCATTCACCGTAGGTCACTTTGGCAACCACCATACTGGTTAAACCTATAACATTCTATAGTTCATCAATGTGATAACAACATGCAAGACTAAATTATAAATAGAGTCAACATTAAGTTGAAACAATAAGAAACTAAAAAGACCCTAAAGCATAAGTAGGCAAACATTAATTTAGATCAAGCAAAATCATGTCAAATTAATTATATCATCATTCCAATGCATCCGACTCAGGAAACTGAGCAAAACGAGCTTTTGCGGCTCAAAATTGGACGTCAAATGAGTCCGAAAATGCATTAAAATCGATTAACAGTATACTAGTTCCAATTAATTTCAATTTCAGAAATCCAGTTCTGGTTCTAGTGATTTCAGTTTTACTATTTTAGTTTGAAACCAATCAATAAAATAGTTCCAGGTCAAAATGGTTTAGACAATAAATGGGTTCACACAATCTGGGTTGGGTCGAATCTGGTTCAACCCAGTCCATAAACGATTCATTAATGGATCACATTAGCTAGTTCAGGTCACATTAAACTCATTCTGATTAAAGAATCCCTAAATGCCACGTCACCATCTTCTAAACCAAAAGAGAAGATCATGATAAACCTAGCTAACAGCCTAACACGTTTCAAAGTTTTTTTTTTATAGGGTCCTTTATTAAATTAAAACCCTAATGTTACCTCCTCTCTTCTTCCCAAACAAAATAATTGGCATCAGTAACCCTAACCAACATCATCTAGGATAGACTAACCAACACGTCCTTAACCTGCCGCCATAATATCCAGCATATCCAAATGGCGAAAATACGATTAAAATTAATTGAGATATCGAAAAGCAACGGTAAATCCGGAAAAGCGCTTAAACACCTCACAAATCCTACAAAATTAAAATTACCAACTGCTAGAAAACTCTCCAAATCACCGATAATGACAGGATAACATATAGGTCGCCAATAAACTCTATTAAACCCGGTAAGTAATTATTAACACCGGAAAATCGCAAATAATGCCCAAAATTACTGCCGATGATCGGAAACCTATACTCGCAGGAAAACTCCAGTTAATAAACCAGAAAAGAAAAAAAAGTTAAGTCTTCAATCAAACTCCTTTACTTACTATAAAAGCCGATCAAGAGAAGTTTGGTGAACAATCCTTTTATCAAAACCATAAACAGTAAAACCCTTTTCTTTCTTTGGATGAAAACAAAACAAAAATAGGGTACCAATCAATTAATAAAAGGTATAGAAACCCTTTAGAAATCGATAACAAAAGAAAAAAAAATACTCTAAAACAGTAAATATTCAACCTAAATGGATGAAAAGATAATACATACGGTAGTCTCATAATCGCATACATAAAAGAGCAAGCATGAATATCATAAACTGACGCTCTGATACCACATGTAGACCTATTATATTCATGTACTAACAATCATGCGGAAATAATACATGAATTAAGGATCTTGATAATCATGCTAACCACTTAATTTAATCAAGGAGACATACCTTTAATCGCGAATCCAAAATCAAGACGGAGCATCACGGTTTATAAGGTGATCGTTTTACGTCTCTACCCATAACACACCAAGAACTTGAGAGGTGAGTGCAAAACTGATGGAGGGTTTTAGGCACTAGAATTGGGTGAGAGTAAGAACCATAATCACCCCTAATACTTATATACTACCTATTCCATCATAGGTAGTGATTGGGTGTTTCCCTACACAACTTAATAAGATAGTCCCAACAACTTACGGGCCTAAAGGATTGGGTTTACACAAAGCCCATGGTTTGCAAACTCAATGGATCATCATACTGGGTTATGTGGGCCACAAATTCTTACAGTCTGTGCTATCAACAACAACAAATTTTACCAACTAAGCTACCTAGCACTTATAATTTTGTACAAGTAGGATGAAATAGTATTTTATTATTATTTTGTGGTGTATATCTTCGCGAAAATTTTATCTGTTTTCACAGATACCCACTTTGAAAACAATTTTTGTTATCGATAGTGCTAAGGTTACAGAAAAAGCTACAAAATTTAGTATAGAAGGCACAAATTACGGTGAGATTCATATCACTTTGGGATGGGGTGCGAAGTACGAGAGTATGTGAAACATATTGACCGTCGGATTAGCCTTCTCTATAACTCTAGCATTTTCATTTTATTATTAATATCAAATGTGTTTTCAAATATTTAAAATAGTGCTCATAGAACTCAAATTTGCGAACTTTACCTAAGTGTTTGAAAACTCGGGTTTTGGATTGCAAACCAAAGGCACCCTAAATCCATGGATGACCAAGGCCTCAATCCAGGAGTTTATTAGTATTGTATTCTTTTTATTTTGAAATCGACATCAATTTTTCGTTTTTCTTCAAAAATTTTAATCTACATAATCAAAACAACAAAATCTAGAGCATAAGGGTGTTGATTTCTTACCTTAACCCAAAAAAATTAGCCCATCTCATCACCTCTATCATCAATGAGCTCTCATTCATCAAGATCTACAACAATAAAGTATGGGGTGCAAAAATAAGGAAATCAGTTGAAAATTTTAATGCTTTTACATTAGAAACTCACCCAAACAATGAAGAAAGATGAGAGGGAAGGATGTGGTTGATCTCCCCTTCCTCTCTTCCTTCTTCTTCTTCTTCTTTCTTCTTCTTCTTCCTTTCTTTTCTTTGTGTTGGTTTGGATCACTGCAGCAGCTCTTCTGTTGGTAATTTTAAATCTGTTACCATGTCTTTGTATTCCATCTGGATTAAACCTAATTTGGTGGAGTGGTATTTAAACAAGCAAGGCATCAATGGTCCTTCTTACAAATTTATGTATGGCAATGCCAAGGAGATGATGATGTTCAAAATCAGTCAATTAATTCCCCTGAATAATCCCCCTGCATCTTGTTATTTCTCTCTCCTTCTCTTTCTCCCATCTCCTTAGGTCATTCACTATGATCATACATTCAAAGGGTAAAACTTGGTGTTAGTTTAGATAGGTATTTAGTCATAAATGCACTGTGTGAGACACAAATGTGCTTTTAGACGGCAAGATCATGGAAACCGTGAGTTTAAGGGGGTAAGTTAATTACGGGATCTTTGAGGAGGGTAAGTCCAAATGGCGAATATTTTGAGAGGTAAGTTAAATTAACTCTTTTTTTACTAGTATTGTAAGTAAATATTCAATGAATAATGCTAGGTGGAAATTTTATTTTTAAGAGATTTCTTTAAGGGATTCTTACGTGGCAATAATAGCATCTCCAATGCTAATGCGAAAGTTGTAAAAATTAACTGCTACGTAGAATAAATAGATATTTGTTCTAAAAACCCTTCTCCAATGCTAATGTGAAGAGAAACTTGAAAGCTGACGTGGCGGTGGTTAGAATAAACATTGTGAAGCCAAATGTCTATTTCTTATCATTCATGTCAGCAATTTTTTTCTCTTTAAATTTTTTAGTTACTTCTTAAACAAAATAAATTGGATCCATTCAAAAATTAAGTGCCACATAAGTTAAAAAGATATCTCAAGATATTTGTATTGGAGATACATTTTTTCTAATAATGTTTATCGTGAATATTTTCTCGTTACGTAGACAAGACATTCTCTAATATGAAACATTCCACATAAGAAAGAATAGACATTTGCAATGGGGATGCTCTAAGGTAGTTACCATTTTTTCACTTTCATGAATTTTAAAGGAGGAACTCCTAAATTTAAGGGCTTGTGATCTGACGTGTCTTATTGTCACGTCAGAATCTCCTAAGAAAATATCCCCCCTAGCTAGACCTGGCAAACGAGCCGAGTTAGGGTTAGGGTTGGCGGGTTAAAATACTCAACCCTAGCCCTAATCCATTTAGTAATTGGGCTAATTTTCTCAACTCTAATCCTATCTTGAGTAACACTAACCCTAACTCTAATAACCCTAGTAATATTAAAAATAATAAATAAAATTAAAAATAATATTTTATTATGATAAAAATTAAGCTCGAATAAAAAATAGAATAAAGATTAATTAATTATGCCTAAAAATTTATTTTATGTTGATTGTTTGATCTACTTTTTACCGTTTCTTTTCTAATTTTACTAGTTCTTAATTACTAATTTATTAATAGTTGTTAGTAATTACTAATTTATTATTTATTATTAATTATTAATTACTAGTTGTTAGTAATTAAGGACAAGTTAGTTGTTAAAAATTAAGAAGTTTAATATTATAAGCCATGTAAAGACAAATATTTATAAGCCACTTTGCCTCACTCATTTTTGCTCTACTAACAATGTGGGACTAATAAATTAAAGATGAATACAAACTAGTTTGGTTTGAATCCCTAAAATATTAGTCCCACATTGTTAAGTACGGTGAAGAGAAGTGAAAAAGAATGCTTATAAAATAAGGTGATTCTGTAAGTAAATCCATTATCAAAGTAACATACAAAAGATTGGTATGTCAACCCGTGGGTTGGCCAAGCTAGCTCTAATGTTCCACAGGTTGAAAAACCTCAACCCTAATTTAGCCTGTTTAACTAGCAGGCTGAGATCGGGTCGGGTTACTCGAGTCGAGTTAGGGTCGGGTTGCGGGACTCGAGCTATTTTGCCAGGTCTACCCCTAACGTTACTAGCATTCTATAAAGCTTTCTCTTCTTGTTTTAGGTCTGCATATGAATATTAGATTTTTGGGTGCACTACACTTCTCATGCACTTCTTAAGAGGGTCACTTTAGATGATGTAACTAAGAGGGCTTTCCCCAAGTAACTTAAGTCCTGTTGCAGTTTCTAGCTTTGCAATTGTGTATTTAGGTTCCCATGATTTTCAAGAAAGATGATCTACATGGTAAGGACAACATCCTTACTAAACTTCATCCTCGGGATCATCTTCGTGTGGGCCCCATAGACTTGGGTAACTCTAGGGTCATTTGATCCCATTCCATATATATATTTGATCGATTTCTCACCATACATATTATCATAGCATTTAATATATATCTCCTTTAATTAATAAAAGAAAAGAAACCTCATAATCAATTAATTTAAAGGTTTACAAAGGGGGTTTAAGTGTAAGCACGTGCACACTTAGAGTATTTCTAATAAAATATGAATGTGGTAAAATAAGACTGCCACATAGAAAAGATACATATTTTTTAAAAACAATTCTTCAAATGCTAATGTGAAGATACAATTTTAAATTGAGTTGGCAGTGGAATGAAATGCCATTGGTAGAATGGAAAGACACTAGCGTGAAAAAGGAAGACATTGCGAAGTCGAATGTCCAATTCTTTCAAATTCTAGACATTCAACTTCACAATGTCCTCATTTTTCACGTCAATTCCACCAATAGCATTCCATTCCACTGCCAACTCAGTTTATTTGAGGAATTTTTTTTTAGAAAATGAGTATTTTTCCAACATGGCTGTCTTATTTTACCACATTCACATTGCATTGGAGATGCACTTAGAGCAGGATAATTTTTGGATATGTTAATCTACATGGTGAGGCCTAATCGAAGAGAGCATCCTCACCAAGAATCAACCTTTGAATCATCTCAATAATTGGATTTAATTGAGGCATTTTGGATGGGGCTTTTGATCCCTCTTATTGCTAACATTTAAAAACTTTTAACAATCTACCAAAATTATTAAGAAATGGATTACAATTCAAAATATTCTACACTATCTATTTTTCTTTTCTTCTTTTCTTTTTTCGCTGGGTTGTAGTATGCTATCTTTCACAATTTTTATCTTGAATCACATTTTCTGTTTAGGGTAAAAACTATTCAAAGTCATTTTCTGAATAATTTTTTTCCTCATTGACGATGTAGAGAATATTGCCACTAACGTGCTAATTAAGAAAAAATTACGTTGGTTGGTAGTTATGTTTTCTGCGTCACTAATAATGTTGCTTCTTTCTACGCATGTTGGTGATAATATTTTGTATGGTACTTCTTTCTATGCACGTTGGTGGTGATATTTCCTAGATCGTTAGTCCTTACTTGTACTTGCAATTGAGCATTACCTATTGAGAAATGTAGAGCTTGATCACAGGGAGACGAGTATGTGAAACATATACAAAATGGCAAGGGGCGGCCAATAAGTCATGTTGAGTTTAGTAGCTCGATTTGCGTATATGATGATGATAATGGTGGAGATAATTGATGATCAGAATATGGTGGTGAAACAGATGGACGACAAAGACAAGTGATGGCTCTAGCCCCTCTGATGGCCATGTTTGGACCGCATGCCCATCTCCAAGCCACAGGCCCACTTTAGCCGCGGATTGTTCTAGACCTTCTAGTATGACGGTATAGCAAAAATTCCTATGCAAGTTAGCATTTTTAGAAAGTAAGGAGGTTTCTTATTCAAACTAGGTTTATGATTCCTATTTGTATTAGGTTTTAAATTCGTAGCTATTATGCAGTCTATAAACACTACGAATTTAGGCCTTATTTTGTGTTAAAGTTAATTGAGAGTGAGAGAGAGTGTTGAATTCGAATTTGTACTTTGATCATTAAATAAAGAGTTAAAATCGTTCTCCCGTGGACGTAGGCAACACAGCTTAACCATGTAAGTCTTTGTGTTTTCTGCTTTGTTTATTTATTTTCAGTTTATTAGTTCGGGTTAGGTCTTGGGCGAGTGCACAGTTGAATTTTGTGTTGTGCACTTCAGTTCGCTGCCCTACCGATGCTGTAAATCAATAGTCAGAGTTGGCGGAATGACGAGAAAGATAGACGATGAAGACGACATACAAAAAATTAGCGGAGGGACGTCGACGAAGAGGAGGTTGTAATAATTATGGTCACAATAATTAATTTTATATTTTAATAAACTGGATTAATTCTATCCCTATCTTAGAGGGGTGCATTGTACTATGATACAATGTGTTACATCGTATCGTTATTGCACAATTTTAGTAAGTATCTAATTAGAACTCCTTGATGGTTAGGGTTTCTTGATTAAAATCAGTTTCTATATTGGGTCCCAGTCTTCTCTCTATATAAACATATGGAGGTTAGGAGATCCATCATCCTAAGTGTTAGAGAGAAGATGATTGATGACTATGTACTCTCAACAATTAAAGCAGTTTATCTTAGATTAATAGCAATGACATGTATGTAATTTATTTATTTAATCTATTATTTTGAGTATTAATCGTGGGGCTCGATCTTGCTACCAGTTTCCCTCGTTTGCCGATATTTTTTGGTGCTCTTGGTTTTATTGGATTCCTCTGGGTCCAAGGATTGTTGCTATGAGCGTTTGGTGGTCTCTAGTGATGAGTTTTAGAGATTTCGATTTGGAGTAAACTTCATGTTCTGATTATAACTAAGTATCCTAGTTAGTCTATGAGATTGTTTCTCATAAAGGTCTATAAATACTTCAGTATTAGTCTGTTTCATGTAATTTATCTAAAGAGCTTGTGAGGTAGAACGAGTTATAGAATTGTAAAATCGACTCAGATGTGAATTTTCTGAAGTGTAAAGAAGACTGAGTGATTGTAATTCAAATGGGTTTTCCTCGTGCGTGTGAATTTCCTTTCTACTCTTCTATCTTTTGTTTGTTTTCACATCTCTTGAATTAGGGTTTTTTAACCGCGTGTGATTGTATTTCCACACCTAGAAATCTTAGGATGTCAAAATCCTAACACTAACCCCATAAAAAAAAATAAATAAATAAATAATAGAAAAAATAATAATAAAACCTCATAGCCCATTTACATATGAACCCTGGAACACGTGTGAAAGGAGGTGTCAAGAAAAGTGATATCAACGGATCTAACTCAACATAAAAATTGTATTATAACAATATAAAATGAATAGATTGAAAGTGAAACACAGTGCACGCATTCAAGAAATTAAGAAAATAATAAAAGGTTATGAACTCAAAGCAACTTCTAACATTCCTTTTTGTATTATAAAATTAATTGAGAGATACATTGGCTCATTAAAGTTGAAAAAATATCCAAATAAACTAACCTAAAGAAATGTACCATTAAGAAAGCAAGAGAGACTTATTTGTTTTTTGGGTGGTTGGGAATATCTATTTTTATATTATGT
Source organism: Macleaya cordata (assembly GCA_002174775.1). Lineage (NCBI taxonomy): Eukaryota > Viridiplantae > Streptophyta > Magnoliopsida > Ranunculales > Papaveraceae > Macleaya > Macleaya cordata. The sequence continues at coordinate 98,413 of MVGT01000623.1, forward strand.
TAATTATTTCAATCAAAGTTAAAGAAAGCTATTATCATCTTCACTACAACTCTACTACCCTACTCTACCCTATTCCTTACTAGGTCTCACGTGGTAGTGTATCATCAGGGTGGAATACTGACTTAGATGATACCCAATTTAAATTAATATTAGTTTTAACAATAGTCATTACCCATAATGACACGTGGAACCTTTTCTAGTTTATAAATTTCTGACCCACTTACCACTAAGGATTATTATATATACTAGATCAAAGTCAATTATTTTAGTTGTGCGGGAGTCTTGGGTGCATATCAACTTTCACATAATTATGTAAAAAAGTTTGATAGTAATTAGAGAAGAGGTGGTTTTGGAGTTTGTATGAGTTTAGTTACCTCCACCTAATAGGTTAATCTTTTAATTTAGAAGCATGAACTCGTGAAAAGTGGTATTAGAGCATACAAGACGTATTTTCGATGTCACGCTAAGCACCCACACATAGGGGGTGTGTCCACGACGCCAAGTGCCCCCACGTAAAGGTTGTATCCTCAAAAGTAGGGGGCAAGTAAGTAGAGTGGCTCGACTTCAACAAGGACTTTTCAGAATTCGGATGAGAGAGAATGTTACGAAGGAATAGCGACAAAATGAAGAATAATCCTACATCGGTTGGAGAAGGGGTGGTCTTTGGATTTATATAGGTTTGAGTTACCTCCACCTAATAGACTAGTCTTTTGGGTTGGAAGCTTGAACCAATGGCACAGGGCAGCTAGGGATGCCCCGAGTATGATGAAAGATTCCTAGATTTCTAACTAGTCTAGTTTTGAAAATCTTGAAAAGTGCATGTTTCTACATTTGGAAAATATTTTTTTCTGCATAAATTCTATGATTTTTTTAAAAAAAAATATTCTTGGCTGGTCTAGTTTTGAAAATCTTGAAAAGTGCTTTTCAAATATATGAATTTCATCAAAATCCGAAATTTAGTTTAAGAGATGTAACATTTTGAAGTTTAAAAACAAAAAAGATAATTAACTTTCTCTCCCCTATAACTGTATAAAATAGAAAAGAGACAAGAAGGTGATTGAAAAAAATAATAAGCGTAAACAAAAAACACTAAAAGCAAGTGATTGACTAAATAGACTTAGAAAAGTTTAAAAAAAGACTAAACTAACGGACTCAAAAGGTTTTAAAAGGTATTTCAACCTTATTGAAAATCTTATGGACTAAATGGATTCAAAAAGCTATATATTAGATATTTTGACCATTTTTTCCTAAAATAAAAGCACATATACATTGGTGGTTTTATAACTATATTGATTGATCTTGGTCTTGATTAAATGTTTGAATTTCTAGAATAAGTGTTGATTGATAGTGTTTTATAATTAGCCCAAATAATCGATTCGAGTTTCAATTAGGTATTAGGATTTTTTTTTTTTATGATGGTTTATTGCCTAAGTTACAACAAGACTTAGATACATCACAAGAGGTGTGTGAGAAGCACACAAATTGCCTGAAACTTCATCTCCAACAAAGATCGTCATCAACGAACTGACACAACAGAGGGCACTACCAACAGGTGCAGGAAATGGCACCACCAACGGGCGCAACAACTTTTATTTAGAAGTACCTATATATATGCATAATAAGTTACATGGGCTATACTCAATGGTAATACTACAACCAAAGAGCACATGGGCCTTTGGCTCAATAGTTGTGCATCTCTCCCATAAATCTTTGGTAGTGGGAGGTCTTGGGATCAAAACTTCTCGGTCGTGGTATTGCCGTTCCCATGTAATCTGATAATAAATATAGGTACGTTGTTATTGGCAATTTATCTGAGCCCGTTGGTGGATGCCTTTCCTGCGTTCATTGGTGACGATGTTCTTGGCGGTTTTTCTGCGCTTCTCACACGCCCACTGCGTATATTTACGCGATAATGTAACCTGGGCAATAGTCCCGTTAAAAAAAAATACTACAATCAAAGACTTTCGATCCCATGACCTCTAAGTTCAAAGAAGAGATGCCAACTACCCGAGCTGGTGATTATTGGCAATTAGGTATTAGGTAATGGGTACTAATTTACTTGGTTTTAGGCAGTCACTGCTAAAGAGAGAAAAAAAAAATCATTTCTCCACTAATTTCAATTACTTTAATTAGGCAGCATTACAAAAGTAGAATGAAACTTTTTTCTTCCTTATCTTCACTCTCCCTATCCCTCGATCCTATTCTCTCTCTCTCTCTCATAATTATCTGTCTCTCTCCATTTCCATCTCCATCTCCATCTCCATCTCTCTTTAATTTATATCTCTCTTTTGGAGAGAAAGGAAGGAGAAGACGACCCCCAAAACTCACGTACGCCACTCTCAAATTTACAGTGCCAAGTGTGGTTATGAATATGTTGGACTCAAAAAAATGAATTTGCCAATTACACTAGGCACCTTACAATTAGACTTAGAAACAAATCAAGGTTAAAATTGACTCTATTAACATTGACCAGTTGACATGTAACAAATGTTCAACTCTACTCTAACTTGATCAATTTTCTAAACCCTAGCTCAATTAACTACGACTCCATTAGAATCCTGATTGAAATGAGGTCAAAATTAAACAGAAATAATTTTTTGGACCGAATAGCCGGATGGGATCATCATTTTTGCTTAATTTTTTTTGAAAGGACTTCCAACATAGACCACTCCTAAAGATTTTTCGAAGGGACTTCCCACATAGACCAAGCTACATAAGCATGGGACACAATTTTTTGTTTTTTTTTTCTTTTTTTTGTACTTGCAAGATTAAGGGTCGTGTCAGGTTTTCCCAAGTCCACCTACGACTGATCATGCTAGATACAAATAGCATGACCCGACCCGAGACTGACGATGCCCCCAAGGTGGGGGGACCAAAGAAGTCAAAGTACATGTTTGTTTGACGTGAAACCACGCCTGGGGGGCTTCTGATGCTGAGGCATGTAGAGTGGGGCCCAGTAGATGAGGGAGGGTTACCGTTGGAGCGGCGGGGACGTGAAGGTGTCGGAAATTACTGGATCTTTTAAAAGAAAAAAAAAAAAGAAAAGAAAAGAAAAAAGAACCGAGAGTTATTCGGTGTGTCGCGGTGTGTTTGTCCACTGTTTCACGTGCATTGTGATGGGTACAACACGACAAAAGTTTAACTGAAACCAAAAAAAAGAAAAAAAAAAAAAAGAAAATTTGTTACTAAAAGAGACAAACTCAAAACAGGTCTGGTATTTTTTACTTTAAATTTCTTTTCAAAACCACACCCGCTTTCTTTCTAGAAAACTGTACTTTCTGTTCTGGTCTCTTTTCACTTTGGTTGTTTCCCGGCCTATTTTTGGGGGTTTTTTTTTTTTTTTTTCAAAT
>MVGT01000623.1:108786-140839 GCA_002174775.1 Macleaya cordata
GGGGCGGGGCAACGGCTAGTGAAAATTTGGCAAAGATTGTGCCGTACGGCACAGATTGTGCCGCACGGCACAATCTTTGCCTCCTCCCTCTAACCCCTTACTCCCTCCCCAGATCTAGGACCGGGGGAGGGGTTTGGATGTTTGGGGTGCCCATAGTACTTGACCTAACCTCAAAAAATACTTTTTTTGCATGTTTAAGGTGTCCATAACACTTGCCCTAAGAGGGTGAAATTAACATTCTTCTCTATCAACACTACATTCTATCCATCTTGCAATTCATTTACACTTGTAAAACACCACGCGTGGAGTTCATAAACTACTGATTTGATCTACCCGATAAAAAGATCATCCTTTGAGAAAAAAAAAAAGCAGCGCATTGGTAAGTTGAAACGAAGTGTACAGGATGGAGTAAGCGGATTGTAAGAAAAGAAGTGAAACATGTATAAATTTAAGAAGGGTCCTGTTAACGTGTGCCCTTAGGACACACGATAAGGTTGTTTTCGAATGAGCTTTTTTGTAAGTTAGAGATCTTCAAATCAGATGAATTTTTGTAGACATAATATTATCATTATTTATAGGATGTTCACAAAAAATCAGCTCAACCAGAGATATCTAACCCTCCAAACAAATCACTTTAAGTGTCAGCCGTTCATTCACACTATTAAAGTCTAAATTAAGTTTTCGTTGTGCTAGAGGGTGCTAGAGGTCTCGGATTGAGCTGATTTTTTTTAAATATGAGCCAAATAGTATAAATAACATACATATAAAAAAATCAGTCCATTTGGACAATTTTAATAAACTAAACAAATCGTTCAATGGATTTTGTTAACATGTGCCCTAAGGGCACATGATAAGCTTTTAGGTTTTGTGTTTTGTTTAGTTTCTTAAGGTTGTCCAAATGGGCTAATTTTTTATATGTGTGTGTAATATATTTGGATCATATCTAAAAAAAATCAGCTCAATCGGAGACCTCTAGCACCACGAAACACTTAATTTAGACTTTAATAGTATGAATGAACGACTGACATTTAAGGTGATTTATTTAGAGGGTTAGATATCTCTAATTGGCCTGAATTTTTGTGGACATCTTATAAATAATGAATAATATTATGTCTACAAAAAATCAGTTGATTTGAAGGCCTCTAATTTGTAAAAAAACTCCTTCAAAAATAACCTTATCGTATGCTCTAAGGGAACACGTTAACATGACTCTTATTCAATTATTAAGAGAATGATGATCACTGATTGGAATTAATGATCAAGATTTCAATTGTTTGGAATGTATATATGACGTGTGCATGTTATGTTGAGGCTATGGACGATTACCACCAATGTCATTTTCGACTTAGAGTGAGTCGTTTTTAAGCTATGTTGAGCCCCTGTACTAATAAAGAAGATAGGTACGTGATGAACTTTGACCGGGTTTCGATTCAAAGATTAGGATAAGGTAGATATACATGGGGCTACAATCAGAAACCTAATGCGTAACCATAATAATTTTTTAAGACCAAACCACATCAAACTATGGTTGGATTTTTTTTTTATATTTGTATCAAAACTAGATCATGGTTTCTTTTTTTTCTTAGTTTTTTTGGTTTTTAATTACTAATTTCAATTAATTTTTTTTTTCGATTTTTCAATTTAAGCTTACTATAATTTCACTATAGAATTAAGTAAGTGCACGACTCTATATTTCCTATATTTGTGAATTTTCTTTTGCACATATTCCCTGTTGTTAACACAATTTTCTTAGAACATTTGATCACTTGGGAGAAAACTAAAAAAAAGAGTGTTTTTTCTTTTTTGAAGTTTGGCTAAATAAGCCTCTCTCACTCTATATATGTATCAATTTTTTCGATTTTTCAGTATTTCAGTTTATAAAAATCAAGAAACAAAACTAATTTATTTCGGCTTAAACCAATTCAAACCAAGAAACAGTCAAACCATTTGCAGCTCTCTCTCTATATATCTATACTATTAATTAAGAGAATGGGCTTTTTTTAGGCTTTTTTACTTTTGGGACCCTTAGAAAAATTATTTATTCATAAAGTTTATGCAAAACTATGAGGGACAAAATAGTCACAGTTTACCCTTGGTAAAAAGATATTTTAGTATTTTCATTATTTTGTAAAACTATATTCACCACAATGTCAATCCTCATCTTAGATTCTCTCCAACTCTCTCCACTCACATTTTTCTCCCTCTCTCTATCTTTAGAAACTACTCAAAACTTCCTCATGCACATCTCTCTTGTAAAAATTTATTTTCAAATTTGAAATACAAGATTTTCTCCTTATTCCACAATTCTAGAATTTAAAAAATATTATATATTGCAATCTTCTCTCATGTTTATCTTCACCTCTTCTTCTTCTTCTTCTTCTTCTTCAATTTCTATAATTTTCATGTTGCAATCTTCCCTTCTCTTTTCATCTTAACACTCCATAACTTTAATTTCTTTATTTGTTTCAGTATTTGCATGATGAGTGAATTGGTTCGTTATTCTTATTTCACTTTTGTTTTTCGTTATTTGTAGTATTTTAATTTTTTTACTCCCCAAAGCTTTAATTTGATTTTTTTCTTTTCTTTTCATTATTTACTAATAACTTTCAATTTTTTTTTGTAGGGTTGTAGTATCCGCTTGCAATTCGATACGAAAAAAAACCAAAAGCGGGTTATCTTCTCTCGCTCTCAATCTATTTTTTTATTTATTTTTACTTAGACTTTCAGAAGTACATTTTGATTGTCTCTACTCTAAGAGCAACTGGCCGACTAGATTTGAATTTTATGTTCCATTAGATTTTTCAATAAATAGTATAGATATAAATAATTTTTGTATTTTTTTTGTATTATATGATTTTATTTTTTGTATTTATTAATTTTATTTTGTGTGTTTCTTTTTGTTGGATTGAAAGATTCGATCAACTTGGGTTCTTTTTCTGTTTTTACATCTTCTTCTTCCAGTAATTAGTACATTTCAATTCTTTTTTATAGGATTTTTTTTCTTCTTTGTAGGATTTATGGAAGAGTGAATTGACCAAAAAATGGATATAGTGTTATGTAAAAAATATTCCAAACATATGAAACACGTGCAACGCACGTGCATGAGGCTTGTATATATATATATATACAGTCCAGATCAGCTTATTGGCTTAAATGTACATTGCTAGATGTACAGCCTTTTGTAGGGCCCACATGAGGTTGATCTAAGGGCTAAGTTTTTGTAAGAATGTTCTCTTCACCATATAGATCATCTTCACCAAAAATCAGTCTATTCTAAAACTTCTAGCACCACTAAAAGTTCTCTTTTTCTCATCGTTCATTTCTCACTGTTAATTTTGAATCAACTTCTGATCAACTTTTGGAAGGGTTAGAAGTTTTAGAATGCGCTTATTTCTGGTAAAGATGATCTACATGGTGATGAGAGCATCCTCACAAAAAATCAGCCCTTAGATCAACTTTATGTGAGCCCTACAAGAGACTGTACATCTAGCTTGTACATTTAAGCTTGTACCCCGATCCATATATATATATATATACCTAATTGGATGCAGGGTGGGATAAGCGAGCCACATTCCCTTCCTAAACCTGCCAAATTTAGTCGATGTGACCTAGTGAATTTGCATCACGCACCGCAAAACGAAGAAAATGAGTTAACTCTATTTCCACCTAATTTTTCTATCTTTAATTACTTCTACCGACCTTGTTCTTGAACTCTTTTTACATGTTTCAACCACCCTATTCTTATTCCAATTACACTTGTCTGTGGGTTTCACGAGGGGATGATTTAAGGCTTTTTTTTTGTGAGTATACTGATTTCCACATTATATAGTTCAAAATTCATCTCTTAGATCATCTATGTGTGTACGTTTTTTTTGAAACAAACTTAATGTAAAAAAAACACATTTTAGATAAGATAATCTAAAATGCATGTGATCAAAATTAGTCCCGACTCTTTGGGTGGAAGGGATTGTGGAGTTTAAAGGTATTAATATGGAAAGAATGGTTGTTATTAGATTAAGGGAGGTGTTTTTTCAACCTTTTTTTTGGTTTGTGTGTAGTTTCTCTTACTACCTAAAGTTTGTGGTTAGTCTTTTTTTTTATGGAAAGGGATAAAAATATATTAAGGAGCTGTTACATCAGCAGTAATAGAGTTAGAAATACAAGGAGGTAGTAAAGTAGTAGGCCACCAGTCATAGACTAAAGCAGTAAAAGCGAACTTCACGAAATCATAGGCAACATGATTGAGGTTTCGACTAACATACATAATATGTAAAGTAGAGAAGGAAGACATAAGGATCGGATGTCAAGAATGATGATTCGAATTCGCCATGGAATCAGCGTTGCACTACCCAGAATGGAAGTAACAATTGAGTGAGCATCTCCTTCAACAATACAATTTCTGAAACCATTCTTAATGGCCAACTGAAGGCCTAAAAGAAAGGCACGAGCCTCTGCTTCTAGAGAGGTGGAAGCTGACATAACAATAGTACCACAATCTTGAAAGTAACCAACATCATTTCGTGCCACAGTAGCAGCAGCGATTCAACCATCTCCAAATGCACCATCCATATTAATCTTAATCAATCCTGAGGGGGAAGGAGACCAAGAAGTAGTGACCATGGTAGCTGGAGTCTTGAAAAGTGGGACTGATGGGTCTTCAAAACCTATACTGCATACCTTAGAAGTGTTGAGTAAAATGGGTGTGTGGTCACTGTTAAAGCGAGGAAGATGAGTCACATAAGCATCAAGGAACAACATACACCATTCAGGATTAGCCAACACTTGATTAAGACGGACGCTAGTATTGAAGGAAGGAGACCGTTTGTTTCACCAGGTATATGTTGGACCAACAAATCCCAGATCGATAAGATTACAATCATTAATCATCCTACTAAAACCCTGTAGTTCAGATGAGGAAACCTTTCTACCACCCCACTTCTCAGATGAACAAGTGAATGCATTAAAATCTCCGATACAACACCAAGGGCTAGACGAAGTGGCTGAAAAATTTTGAAGTATCCTCCCAAAATTTGGGTCAATCAAATTGTTGAGGAGGAGCATAGATACATAGAAGATCCCAATCAGATTGATTTCCAGAACCCATAACGCGAAGAAGAACCAGATTCGAAGAACTCGAAACAACACTAGCCACAATGTCATCACTCCATAGAACCCAAAGACCTCCACTCTTACCCTTAGAACCAACTATATGAAAATTATTGAAACCCAAAGTCTATATACGAGCTTGAGATCTAGAATAAGAAAGCATAGTCTCAGAAAGGAACAAAATATCAGGATGACAAGCTTGGAGGAATGATCTGACAGATGGAATTGTCGGGGCATTCCCCACCCCGACAATTCCAAGAGAGCATCAACATGGGCCTTGCGGCTGTTTCGGGCCAGCCGCTAAGACCCCATTCACATTAGAAATCGATTCATAAACATCTGCAAGACCTCGTTTGTGAGATTAAACATCTATAATCATATGATAATTCGTATCAGAAGACCTCTGCAAACCCCCTTCAGTAATAATAATACCAGCAGGACGAGTACAAGAAAGTCTAGCAGAGTTCTTGAGACGTTTACTCTTACGTACTCCTTGACAAATCTCCTTGCCTGGGCGATGTCGATAATCCTTAGACACCATAGGCAGTTGGTGCATTAAAGTAGAATCACCGACATGGAGGGTTGAAGTGCCTGGAATGTCAAAAGGGGATAAAGGTGGATGTGGTTGGAAATTATCAGAGGAGGATAACTAACATAGAGTAGGAGAGTGATTTGAATTTTTTAAGTTAAAACGGTTTTGGAGGTTACAAACAACAGTTGGGGAACCGTTCGACCACCCTGAGCAGTTACCAGTCGAGTGGAACTTATCGGAGAATCCATCACCAGAGGATGAGAAGAAGACAGAGAGGTCATGAACTAGAAACTACAAACACATTCTGGAGAAGGGCGTCGATAATCAGCCCTAATTTCCTCAGTAAAACGTGGTTTGATGATACTATATGGACACAATGGTGTGTTAACTCCTGAAGTACGAGAAACTGAGGCAATAACATCAGCAATAGTTGGGCCCAAGCGCATGGAATAGACAATTTGCCCACAGAAGTAACAAAATTTAGAGAGACGTTCACACTTGAGTGATACAACACATTTCTTAGAAGAGGGGAGAGTAACAGTGAGTTTTGGCATAGAGGACGGTTGATTTTGATAGCAATCCGAACCCTCGCAAAACGTCCCCATTGAGAGGAGTCCGCTATAGCAATAGGAATGAGAGAACCAATCTGATATGCTATCGGAGCAATTGATCTTGGGTTTAAATAATGAATAGGGAGACCATGAATTTGAACCCAAAATTCAACTATATCAAAAAGATATTCTGTCAGTATTTTATCAGGATCACACCGTTCAATCACCAAAAGATCATCATTGAAACTCCAAGGCGATCCATCAAAAATAATTTTCAAATCAAAGAGGCTATCAAATCGAACCAAATATGAATTCTAAAAAAAATTCAGTAATGTGATATGGGCGAAAAGGATTCCATGCACGTCGAAATAATCGATCAAGTATGGAAATAGAATAGGTTCGACCATTAACAAACTTACAAACCATAGAAAAAGTATCAGGCAACACCGGAGGATTAGGATCATCCAGAAGAACAACGGGATGATCATCATTATCATTTGCAAACAAGTTACCGAAACGGTTCAGAAGATCATCCGTTCATGGAGAATTTGGAGGAGACGAAGATTCAGCCATCAAAACAAATCAAGGAAAGAAAAATCACTACGAGAGTAAAGAAGAATCACTACGAGAGTGAAGAGAAATCACAATATCAGTTTGTGGTTAGTCGGAGTATATATCTTTATGTACTGATTTTTAATCATTTAATAATTTTGTTTTAACGACAAAAAAAAAATCCAACACAAAGAACACATGCAAAACACGTTTAGATCTTCTAATGAAAGTTTTACTTATCTCATTTTATAACAGTTTTCCTTTGTTGTTAATGTAGTGTTCTCTGTGTCATAGATGACGTTTTTTTAAGGCAGTGTTCAAATGTTTTTTTTTTTGCCAACATTATTAAAAACAAAACAAAACAAAAAAAAATGTAAATTGAAAATTGATCAATAGTTAAAACTACGAAAAGCTAGAAAAATATTAAGTATGCATGCAATCTTGGTATAGAACAAAAATATCCGTACAAGAATATCTATATTGATTAGTGGAGGAATATTAGACAGCCATAAAAAATTAATTCCGAAGTACGTGTTAAATTGGCTCTCCGAAGTTACGATAGGTTCATTGAAAATCGCGGCGATTCGAACAAATGACCTTCGGGGGAAAGTATTCCATGCAACCCAACTTAGGTTAATAAGATTATATTATGTTACACAGGCCATTAGGTCCTACTACGTAACTAGGCTAATATTTTTCTGATCCAATGATTCTAAACCATCTGATAATCAAAACTGTATTTCATTGGTGGGCCCAATCCATTGATCTAATAATTCTTAACCATCTCATTCAGTATATAGGGAGCTGAAATTCCATTTCACGTTTTTACTAGTTTAATACACTATAATTTAGTTATCGGTTATGTAGAACTAACGATACAGTCTGTCAAATCTATAAATCCATTACATCATTTTATAAATTTGTATTGTGAAGTAGGAACTGAGATTGATAAATAAATGAACAGCTCATATTGTCTAAAATTATGTGGTTAATAATCTTGCCTTAGCAATGTCTACATCATCAGTACAAATGAGACCTAAATACTGATCATTACATTTTTGCTAATAAGTGGCCGTCTAGTTTTAAGGTCACAAATGATGCTTCTTTTTGGGTGGGCTTATATAAACACATTTCCAAGCCAAAGCATCTTTATAGAAAAGTAGAAAAACATTAATGAAATGATAAATAGTGCAAAATTTCAAAAAATAAAATATATTATATATATATATATATATATATATATATATATATATATATAGCATCTTAGCATCTCTTCCTTGGAGAATTGGTTTAGTGGTTTACTTAGTTTGAGTGGTGCTTTTGGTTTTTTGACTTATTTTAATTTTCCCTTTTTTTCCTCCTTTTTTTTTAAATAAAAATAAAAATTAATAAGCTGTCTTACTACCTAGCGTGTTGTTGCTTCACTTTTCTTTTACTCATTCTTACACATTGTTTACACTGTAAGCTTGTGGGCCTACATGACCCATAGACTGTTTTTTTATGGGAATGATCTTGTCACAATGGAGATCATTCTCACAAAAATCACTTCGATCTTTTTGAAATTTTTAAGTTTCTAATCCCTTAAAAAAATAGTTGAAATTTTAATAGTATAAATAAAATGATTTAGAAAGCTTAAAATTTAAACCAGTTAGAAAATTTAGAACGATATGATTTTTTGTACATGAAGATGATCTACAAAGTGAGGAAATCATCCCCATAAAAAATTAGCTCTTGAGTCATATCCATGTAGGCCCATACAGAATGTAAACAAGATGTAAGAATAAATAAAGAAAAAGTGAGGTAAGATTCAAAACTACCCTTATTCTAAATCTATTATATATATCATGTGAAGCCATGTGTCACACTCTCAGCCCTCTAATGCTGATGTGTCACTCTCTGAGGCTTTCAAGGTTGATGTGTCAAACTCTTTCAGTCTCTTTATGATCTCTAAAGTTATTCCAAACTATATTTGGGTGATTTTAATTATGTTGTCTGTCTTGACGCACTAGTTGGCGCGTACCTCTCATTTTTCATAAAGAGGTGTGGTTTAAGTCTAATATATAGTAGTCGGATGCCCACATAATTATATTGAATTGTTAGAAGTAGTGCACAATAATTCGAGAGTATTTGAGTACATAAAATTATCACTTGAGAAATTATTATTGCCCGTGCATGATCCCGTATTACACTCTTCAGAGTGATCATTATTTTCAATAATAGCTGTTATATGATGACATGTTATTTAAAAATCCCTTAAAGAAATGGTAAATATTAAAATTTTACAAATTTGTAACTTGATTTAAATGGAACAATAGAATTCTTTAATTTAGAAAATAGAGTCAGGATATTGGCATGCATGCAGCCAAGGTTTAATAGCCAATATTTAGATAATAATGTGAGGCCACAAAAAAAATGTATCCTCACCAAAACTGTGTGATTTTCTATAAATATCATTAATTTAAATTAATATTTGATGGGGTTAGAAGTAGAAGTGACCTCTTGATAAAGTGGTCAGAGGCTAGTTTTTTATTAGTGAAGTCGTAAGTTCTTATCACAAGCTCTTCCTCATTGAGTTAAATCCTTTCATTTTTAAAAAGATAATTTTATATGTGGATGATTATGTGATGAGGAGATTATGAACCCAACAAACTTCATCTAAATCTTACAAAATCTTGATGTTGATCTGACTGTAGAAAATATTAAAATTTTCAGTTCGAATTGAAATGTGGATTCCACCTATTTCAGTATTACAATGTGATCTATGATAAAATAGACCTTCAATTCCCAATGAAACCTTGTTAATAAGATATAGTTTAATTTTCTCCTCATAGTGTGAACTAAAAAAAATATGGATTCTTAAAAGGATGAACTAATTTGATGAAGCATATATATAGTACTACAATTAATAGGTTCTTACCAATTCAACTAATTTTCAATTGGACAACTGTACTATAATAATGCCTTTAAAAATTATAAATATAAAAATCACAGCTCAAAATTTTAAAGAAACCATGTATGGAAGAGCACTCAACAATTAATATATAAATATTTAGCGGTCTATATAGATACATTAAAATGAGCTTAGGGTTGATTTTTTTAATTAAGCATCTGATTTCCTCTCCTCTAGATTAATTATCTTAATAATTAATTTAAAGTTCATCCTCTAATGTCTATATTTAATTAAGAGAACGGATCGGTATACAATCTTATTTGTATATTTTATATGTACTGTGGTTATGTGGGGCCCACATACCACTGATCTAAGGGCTGATATTTTTTGATAATGTTCTCTTCACCTTGTAGATCATCTTTACCAAAAATCAAATCATTTTAAAACTGCTAGTCCCATTAAAAATTGACTCTTTTTCTCATCGTTCATTGTTCAATGTTAATTTTTAATCAACTTCCGATCAATTTTTGATGGGGTTAGAAATTTTAGAATGATATGAGTTTTGGTAGGGATGTTCTACTCATCTTGTAAATCATTCTTACAAAAAATCAGACATTGGTTCCTCATCATGTAGGTCCCACAACTAATGTAAAAATAACGATGTACAAAAAAGACTGTACACCGATCCCTTCGCTTTAATTAAAGGTCAGATAACTAAAAATGAGAAGGCGGAAAAATATTGAGAGCTCTATATATATAAAACATGGTTTTGAAAATCTGTTGATACCGAATTCAATTAACTGAGTCAAATCAAGATGAGATTTTGATTTAGTTGTTGCTATAAGCTCCAATAACGAATCTAATCATTGGTTTTAACTGAATAGCTAAACTGCAGAGTCGTTCCCTCCACACCCAAGTGATCAGTTAGAACTTTATTATGCAATTTCTAATCTTTTTCTTTTATATATATATATGTACCTCGCCTAGTCAACTCAATTGTGGATGCCCTAACCTTCAAGACTAGAACTTCAACATCTGAATGTTCATCGACTGAGGCCCCTTCCTTTATTTTTGATGCTTTAAACTCAGACTCTTCTACTATTACCTAGGGCTCAGCCCTCAGTTTAATTCTATATATTATCTATTACCTATAAAAAAAAGGATAAATTGGCGTTTAGGCCCCTAAGTTTTGACTAGTACGACTCTTTGGGCCCCAATGTTGTCCAATTCATAGTTTGGGCCCTAAATTTCACTTTTCCGTCTACGGACCGTTTTTTTTCTTTTCCTATTTTGCCCTGCGTCCTCAAACTAACTTATTGACAATCTGACTTACTGACAATTATGATGTCTAACCACTAGGATAGGAAAATGCATAAATAATTATATTTTTAATTTGGGTTTAAGAAAATATCGGTCGGGTTATTTTTATTTGGGTTAAGTCCTCTAGCACTGTTACAATTAAACCCCATCACTGCCGCTAGAACGACCGACCACCGCTACAACGACTGAACACAACCACCGCCACCAATTCAGATCCTAGTGGCGGTGGGGTGGAGGGGGCTTTCCAGAACTGAAGAGATCAGGGAGATTGGGGGAGAGGAAGAGAGAAAAAGAGAAATCAGGGAGAAGAAGGTCGTCCAAGAGGGGAAAGAGAGAGAAAAATAGACCGGGTCAATAATACACCCATTTCTCCCAAAAACCAGATCTGAAACTATTCTTACTCCCTCTCTCCTCTCCAAATCTATCTCGATTCTCTCTACATATCTCTCTTCTTGATGGCAAAACGACCGTTGTGATGCGGTGGTGATGCTTGTGCCGCGCCGAAATCCTCTCTCTTTCTTTCGCTTCCCCTTTTTTCTCAAAATCAGATCTTAAAGGCGAACGATTGATCGGTTGAACCAGGCGTATTATCGAAGCTTCTAGAACACGCAAGCAACAAAGACGTGAAATTTACTGGAGAACATATGTCAGCTTCAAGTTATCGGAATCGTACCTTCTCTCGCCGGAGGTGATGATGATCCATGGCAAAGCAGAGGTTTTTTCTTGAAAGTTTTGGATTCTCTTCATTCAACTTACATTTCGATTTCTGATGAAGATACTGATTTGATATTCAGTGATAAGATCCAACTAGGTCAGTTTATTCATGTTTCTTGGCTTGATTCGGCTTCACCTGTTCCAGTTCTTAGAGGTTTAAAACCAGTTCCTAAACGAAGACCTTGTGTTGGAAACCCTAAAGATTTAGTTCATAACGATTTGTTGTCGTTTCGATCGAATGTTGATTTTTTTAGTAGGAAATCGGTGAAAAATGTGAAGAACGATGAGTTTAATAAGGGATCATATTTTGTGAAGTCGGCGAAGATTTTGACAATAAGTCAGATTGTCAGTAAGTCAGTTTGAGGACGCGGGGCAAAATAGGAAGAGAAAAAAAAAGAAAACGGTCTGTGGACGGAAAAGTGGAATTCGGGGCCCAAACTATGAATTGGACAACATTGAGCTCAAAGAGTCGTACAGGTCAAAACTTAGGGCCTAAACACCAAATTACCCAAAAAAAAAAGTGATCAGAAGAAGAATGGAATTAGAATTGAAGTTTGTGTTCTCATTGGGTACGTATTAATAGAATCAAGAGTACGTACGGGTTACAAATGACTTTAGTACGTACCACATCAGCACATACAAACCCTCATTTTATCATAGTTATCACTCACTTTCTATATATATATAATGAATAATGGTAGCTGAACATAATATGCAGACATAGTGATGCGTTACATAATGATATGGCGTCATTTGATTGGTGCTTTGACTGTGCTCGTTGACACCAATGAAACAGGCGCCAATCAAGGCACCAATCACAAAGTACCATGTTATAATGTAGCGTCCCATTAAGATTGCACATTATGCTTGCTGAGAGCATCCACAATGCTAGCTATTTTTAGCAATATTGTCTAAAAACTAACTCGTACTCCTTTCATTTTTTTTTTAATTGGTCTTTAATTTAAAGATGAATTCCCATTGTGTGGTACAATACAAGACCTACAATTTGGACAATCATATTTTCAACCACTCTAAAAAGTAGTCTTCCACCTACTCGTACTCCATTGTGTAAAAATGTATATTTAAAATAAAGGAGAGAGAATTGTCTACAAATAGACATCTAATTTTTTTTTTTTTTTTTTTTGCAAAAATAGCTAGGTTGAGTCTGAGAGTTAGCCTGCATCAGGCGGGCTCTAAGAGTTAGCCTGATGTGGGGCGGACTCCAGATACCGCCTAATTTAAAAATTCTTAAATTTTTTTTATTTTATAAAAGCTAAAGCGTACTTGAATTTTAAAATTCTCAAATTTTATTTTCTCTTAAAAAGGTAAAGAGCTGAGCGATATTTGAGAGTTTGCCCAGCATCAGGCTAACTCTCAGAGTTCGCCTAACATCAGGTGGACTCACAGATACCACCCAACTATTTTTTTGTTTTATTTTTTTAATTTTGTTTTGTTAAGTTTAAATAATTTGTAGAATGTGGGTTTGTATTTGTAATTTTTTTTGCATTTTTATATTTTACACAATTAAAATAAAATAGACAATGAAGATTGTGGATGCTCATAGTAGTATTGTGGATGGGTCTTCTCCAAGTGGAAAATCTATAATTCTATATTGATAAATACATTTTAGTTGACCTAGCCTAATCCTAATTGTTTTGTTGTTGAGACGAGTCAACTCGGATACCGGTTTCTGAGTTTTATAACCATGCATGATATGGATGGAGACACAACTGGCTATTATATTCCAAGATCCAAGAAAACAAAACCTACCCATGCTTTAAGAAACACCAAAGACAAACAGTCAGTAGTCAGTAGACTCTTCAGTACATGCTTGGTTCCATATTAGAGTACAGATCCCCCTACTCCAGGAAGTGGTTAAGTAGAGCTATCACTTTTCTTTGGCATTACTAGAGGGACATCAGATTTTGACACCAAAGATTACATTTGCTTATTTTATTGATTGAAAACCAATCAGAACAGTTGTAGAAAAAATATTAATTTCATTTCAGTCCTTCATACCACTTTTAAAAAGCAGATATAATATTTTGGTGTCAAATTTTGATGTTATTATAGCAAAATTCCTTTTCTTATATCCGCTGCCCTAATTACACTCTTATTAGGAGTCCATTGACTCTTTAAAAAAATATTCAACTCAAGTTGACCTAGACCCCCCCAAAAAATCAACCTGCCATCATGGGTTTTCAAGACAATACCATAATTAAGTGGGCCATAAAATTCATGATTTCAAATCAGATGTCTAAAATTTATCAATCTGACTGATTTTAGGCTTTACATTACCAAGTGCATGGGTCTGGAAAATGTCTGCCACGTGGCAGAAGTTAAGGTTACTCAACTCTTGGAGCAGAGTACTTCTAGCTCTTTCCCATCTTTATTTCTTGTTTGTATTATTTTCTCTACTCTAGTTTAGAGCTGGTAAAATGATTCAGGTTACACGCCAACCCTAACCTAACCGATTCATCCTAATTCAACTCATTAGTTAAACGGATACGATTAGAGTTAGAATTTTACACTAGGGTTAGAGTAGATTCTAACCCATTTAACTATTTTATATAAGATAATGTTCAACGGATAGGCTTAACTATGATATAATCGGACCAGTTGCCAAATTTACCCTAGTTGGTATTATTTTATCTCTCTAACTTTATTCTTTTTACTTTTTTTAGAGAGGCAATATGAATACTTGTTTTAGGAATCAAACATCCATATTTCCACATTTAGTCACACATGTAGTACTTGCTATGCTGCTAGTCTTCTCTGTTACAAGTAGTACTTGGTACAATAATAAGTCCAATAAGTTATATATAATATTTCTTTTGAAATGACTTCAATGACCTTCATGGAATAACAAAGAATTTGAAAATAATTACAGATACATGCATGGAAATACATATATAGGCTATTGATATCACATCCATACATGACATGATTTTGACATGACATGCATGCATGCATGAACAAGAAAAAGTAAGAGGGGGAGGAGTTATGGGGGACATGCACAAAGATGATGGGTGCATCTGAAAGAGAAACTGACCCCATGCACAGTGGAATTTTGTGAAATTAATTCTTTTTAAAAGTGATGAGAGAGAAAGAGATAGAGTAGTGAGTGGCACTACAATTGTTGTCAATACTGTTTTCTTTCTCTCTCTATTTTTGTTAGTTTCTCTCCCTAGAGTTATGATGTGTATGATTTGGAGTGAGTTGATTTGTAGTTTTCTATGAATAGCTCAAAAATTTCAACTATTGAGAGACTGAATGTGATATCTACTTTTTCTTTCTTAGTTTATCCATAAAAGCCTTTTTTTTTCTCTGACTTCTTTCTGACATCCCACCATCGTCCCCCTTACCCCCTTCAACCTTTGCTTTCCCATAATTAAACATCACTGCCTCTGCCCACCTTCTCTTTCTCCCTCTACATGATTCTTTCTTTGTTCTCTCTCTCTATATGCAGCAAAAATAGAGAAACCCACAAGCCTGTTTGATTCTTATATTGATCAATGTCAACTAAATATCACCATTGAAGAAAGATGTATGCAATATCAAAATAGTATGTATGAAAATCCCCCAAATATATTTCAGTTCTTGACTTAATCATGAAGATGGTATGAATTTTTGCTTTGATGCTATGATGATTTATTTATTTTTTTAAAATTGGTTTTGAACTTGGGGTTTAATTTATATGTCTTCTGGTCTTCATTGAATCTAGTTTTTCTGGTGAAAATGTAGTTTTTGTTTTCTAATAGTTTGTGGGTTGCTTTGAATTTGGGTCTCTCTGATGTTCCTTTTCTTCATGTTGAATCAGTTTTCTCATTTTGATTATGTTTTAGGTTTTCTGGGTTTAACCCTTTTTTCTTGGGATTGCTTCTGTGCTGTCTCTGTTAAGGGTAAATGTTCACAGTGCACCCTTTTCTGAAACATTTTCAGTTTGCTCCTTTTATTGGTAATATGGGATTAAATTAGGACAAAGAAAGGAGGATTGATTTCTCAAATAGTGGATTCACATCACTGATGAATTATTGTATGTATTTATTGATTGTTATCTGTTTGTTAAAAGTTTTCATGGATAGTACTAAAGGTGTTTTGATTGCTTGAAAATGAAATGCTTGAGCTTTATATTAAGTTTCCATTTGTAGAAGATTTTATGTATGGTATAGTACTTTACCTTCTTAGAACTCTTAAATCAGGTTGCCTAATGGATATTTAGGTTTCATAACGGCAGTCTACCTGTATTGCAGATCCAGCTATCTACCTTGAGGATTGGGTGTGTTTGTACAGATTTGTAGTACCCTTAATTCTAAAAAGACATACTATTTCTGTAACAGAATCACAAAAACTTGTTTTTTCTTTTAAGTTGCAGATATTTGGTTGATAATAACAAGTAATAGGATCCATGAAAAAAATAACAAGTAATGGGAAAGAATTGGTTGCTCTGGGAGATCTTCTTTTGAAAAGTAAAATAGTCGGTCAGTTGCTCTTAGATTTGATGAACTCAGGAACAAACAAGGATAGTTAAGGATTTTTCTTGGTGTGAGTTGGTTCTTTGAATGCTTTTCTCTATTAGCAGTTACAGAATGGGCTGAGTAGTAATTTTTGAGTCTTGGGTATGGAATTAATATTTTGATGGTGATTAATGGGTTGAACAGCCTCACAAACAGTCTGAATTAGTTTTGATGAGAACATGAAAAATCTAATTTTGTTTTGTGAGTCTAAAAGACTGCAGTTGATCCTCTTTGATTTAGGAAAGAAAGAACTTTTCAAGTATCTATTCTTGGTTTTATCTGGTCGCCTTTTTTCCCTTTTCAAATCTGTGATATAACTTGTGACTGCAACTTGGTGTGAGAATGTTTGTAACTCTCAGCTGCCCACAATCAGTTTTTGAAAGAAAGAAATAATTATACTGAGAAGGACAATGTTGTTATGACTCTAGAGCCACTTACTCCAAAGCGCCATGTTGCTCACTCTTTTGGACCCCAGACCCAGAATCTGCGGTCCATCACTTTGTGAACTTGCAGACCAGTAATCTGTTCGATTAGTGATTTTTAGTCGTTTAATTTGAGAATTCTTTTCATGGTTAACGTGAAACAGTGTGCTTTGTTCAGCTCGTGTGCCTGACCCTTGTTGGAGAAGGAAAAAAAACGCTCCAATCGAGTGACTATAAATTGCCAATCTGGTCATCTTTGTTGGATTCGTTAGGTGGTTAAACATTCATGGGTCAACGGGAAGGTAAAGAAGTTTTCGAAATGGCATATTGGGGGGTGTGGGTTCGTGGAAATTTCAACCATTCATGGAAGAGTTTTCCTATTGAAAATTTTCCAGGACTTTTTGCCTGGAAACTGATGGTATTTCTAGTTACTGACACAATCCGTTTATTGATTGGATTATTGTAACATTCAAGGGCTGTTCTTCATATCACTTCTTTTATGCTCAAGAATCTACTTTTAGATTTTTGTATTTTTGTTGAAGCATAACCTTAAGTGAGGGAAAAAAAGTTAAAGAAAGGTGGTCCTTTGATCTGGCAACGACGATAAGTGAATAACTTAACATCTCTTTTATAGAGAATCTGAAAACCAGTTTTAAGGAAACATCGAACTTGATGGTCTGATACCAAGTTGACTTACAAAGTCTCTTCATTTATTAGTTAAAAGTATGTGGATGTTAGAGTTCTTCTATTTGAAGCAAACTTTTACACAATCTGGAGATCTATGACAGGGGATTATAAGTTGAAGGGTTCTTAATCTTTGTGAAGTTTTATCAAGACTAGGATATTTTTTGTAGGTACACATAATTTATACACTTCTCCCCGAAGCTTGTTTTGAGTATTTGTCATCGTTGTCTCTGCATTCAATTTCAAAATTTTATTTGTGTTCTTACTCTTATATTATTCAATATTCTGGATACTCCTTAAATGTTCTCAGTTGTCTTCCAAAGCTATTTTAAATTCATGATTTCTACGTTACAGCATAGCTCGCCATCCTGCATCATTTAAGAAATACATCTCCATTTGACATTCTAAAGCTGATTTTTCTTACCAATAGACTTGGGATTATTCCATGGAAATGAATGGCAGTAAGAATCAACTGAACTACCACTAATATTATACCAATGTAGCCATGTAGGTATTTAGTAGTACTTGATTTATTGAATCTGTAGTTAGATTAGATAATGTTGTGCACCAATCTTGATCTTCCAGTTCAATCCAAAATATTTTTATTCCAAAAATGTAGTATATGATATAAACTCATTCTGCTTCTTTTACTGGAAATGGTGGGCGGGGGTGATTACTAAACTATATTAGTGCTTAATGAAATAGTTTGAGTCAATAATGGTTATGTTATGTAATTTCTTGTGAAATTGGGTGCAGTAGATTTTTAAATTTCAACTTTTTATTCCCATTATATGATTGAAATCTTGAATTGTTATTTCTCTATCTGTCTTCTGATAGATTGCTGAGCATAGTAATGAGCAGTGCATTTACTGACTAGTGGGTACTTACTGTTAACAAAATACACATAGTTGGAGTTTATCTCTCACCTTTTGACTAGTTAACTTGTCCACAAGAACAGAGTATCTCTCTGATTTTTTCGAATAACATTAGCCTGGCAAGTAGAACTGGTTATTACTGGATCAGATCGGTAAAATAATTTTCTGTCCTTTTTGTTTGTTCCCATCTTGTTTGTTCTTCTATCTGTTTGAGCCTCATATCACTCTTAGTTATACCTCTTTATGTTTGTCACTTTTTTTTTCTCTTTCTATTAACTCTTCTGTATACTGCTAAATCCTCTCTTTAAACACTGAAAGCTTTTCAGATGTCCCAGGTGAATTGTATGTTCAAGTGGATAACGAAAGAAAGAAACGAAGAAACCTTTAATCGATGAGCTTTCAGCGTCTGTTCATTAAAGTTCATCAGACTCTATTCTAAGCAGCTAGGATCCTCGCTCTATGGTTTTTCTCCATTAGGTTAAGTAAACCACCTTTCTATGTTTGAACACCTAGCTTTCAATCCCATCTACTTCCATCATGTCTATGGTCTAGAACAAAAAAGGGCCAAACTGCAAGGAAAGTAAGAAATTGTATTAAAATGTTTGGTGCTATCACCATGAAAGTCTGTTTTCAGTGAGATCATTATCTAAAAGGTGATGCTTTGAGACTTGTCAACGAAAACTATAGGCCCTTCCAACTCAGACAAGTAGGCTATGTAACATAGACATTGACACGTAAGTCGGGTTTGAACACTAAAATGGGGTGACAAAGACTACCCAACTGCAAACCCCATTCGTTGACACATCAATATATATAGTTTATTTCACATATCAAGAAATATGTTTTAAACTTTTTATTTCATGTTAAATATAAAATATATAGAAAATTTATTACACTAGACTGATATTCAGTCAGAACATATAAATATAGAATAAATTAATTGAATGAGAATAAAATATTTAAATAAATTTAGATTTATTTGAAAAGGTGTTTTTACATGTGTTTGACTTGTATGATACAACTGTGGCACTACTAGAGCACATTCTGAGAAGATTCTTTCCTTCACTCTGTTCCTCAGTAGCAAGTAGACTTACAAATAGTAATGAAGTTAGTTACTCCTCATTCTGTTTGTTGCTTTTTCTCATGGAACTGTTATTCAATAGTTCGATGTCAGAGGAACCTTTGAATGACTAATATTCACTTGACAATTATTATTGATCTGGAAAGAACTTATGTGGGAATAAGGTCCTGTTACAAAGTTCATTACATTGGGATTGTTTTCCACAATTCTTTAACCGTTCTAAAGTATTGAGGGCATCTTTTAGTGTAAGATTATTCCTTAACCCGGGAAAAATTGGTTTCTGGGCTTATACGCTTTTGGTATTACCTCTGCTTCCTGCCGTTCCCAATGAAATGTAAGCAAGGTATTTCCGGTCCTCTATATAGAAGACATATCATAGATATTTGTAACCTTTGCAAAATTTCATGAGGCAAATTCGCCAAGATTTCTTAGTAGAATTATAGGTCCTACCCCGTTCCCTTTCTTTAAGTTATAGTCATTAAGTAACAAAGGACTATTGGGTTAAGCCCTATGGCAAAAAACGTATTTATGTGGTTTGTACTTGGGTTGGTTTTCTTGTAGTTAGCTGTTGCCACTTCCATTTAAAAAATAGTTAATATCACAATTGCGACAGCAATTATTCATTCATTATGTCTCATAAATGCAGGTGAAGAACAGCTAGCAACTCCCTGTGTTTTTCAGGTGGAACAGACGCTTCTTGATCACTTGAGTTTATTGCAAGATCTTACTGCACTAAAGCAAGCATGAAACCACAAATCCCGGACCTTGAAGCAGATGCCCTCTCGGAAGCCGAATCAGATGTAAGCAGCCAAGTTGCTTCCAATATATCAACCCAAGACACCACAGATCCTCCCAAGCCCACCACTACCACCACTTCCTCCTGCCTTACAGATCTCATAAACCATCACACAAATCCAGTTTCAATCTCCCTTGATTTGACTCTCAACTTCAACATTGGTGATGGAAAGTTGGGAGAAAGAAAGGAGTCGGTAGGACTTTCATTATCGAGCACGAGTGAGAGCAGCAGTGAAGCTGCCCGTATTGCCACATCAGGTGTTCCAAGAATTTTCTCTTGCAATTACTGTCAGCGTAAATTCTTCAGCTCTCAAGCTCT
Organism: Macleaya cordata; assembly: GCA_002174775.1. Lineage (NCBI taxonomy): Eukaryota > Viridiplantae > Streptophyta > Magnoliopsida > Ranunculales > Papaveraceae > Macleaya > Macleaya cordata. Next base: position 129,145 of record MVGT01000623.1, read on the forward strand.
GGGTGGTCACCAAAATGCTCATAAAAGGGAGAGAACACTTGCGAAACGTGCAATGCGGATGGGAATATTTTCTGAGAGGTATGCAAGTTTGGCTTCTCTACCTCTACACGGTTCAGCTTGCCGATCTCTAGGGATCCAAGCTCACTCATCAATTCACCAAGGAATTCTACCATCAGAGAGGCCTGTTGAGATCAGAGGTGGTGCAAAGTTCGACCATGGCTACCTCGGGCTTCCAGTTTTCATGGAAGATGATGAAGCCGAGCTATATTGGCCGGGCAGTTTTCGACAAGTAACTGAGGGTGGTGTTGGTGGTGGTCATCATCAAGGTTTTGAATTGGTAGGAACTTCAAATTTGAATTTTGTAACAATGGCTCCACCGCCGGAGACAGATTCCTCATCCACGCCAGATCTTACACTCAGACTTTAAGAGGTTTCATCGATTCTATCTACCCTCACTTTATTAATGTAGTAACTTTTCCTTCTAATATGTACAGAGATTATACCTGAGCCATGGCTGAAGCTTTGTTATGTGTTTGAGTAATTTAGCATAAGTTGTTGTTGTTGTTATTTTTGTTGTTGTAGTATAAGTGTTTTTTCCAGGAGGATTCACAGTGGCCATTGTTGCTACTCCAAATGCTGCTTGTAAGATGATGTTATATGCAGTGATTGATTCTCAGTTCTATTAATATGTTATTCCTTTCCTTTCTATTTCTATGAAGAATTAAAATGCAGAAATCCTCTTTCCATGAAATTTCATCCTTTACTGTTACATATCATGACCTGCTAGAGATGAAGACATAATGAGTCAGGATCCTTCTACGCTTTACTGTTTACACCACTGTTTGTTTACACTGTGCTTACACTGGCCTCATGTGAGGGCCATATGGAGATGATCCAAGGCTGATATTTTTTTTTTTGTGAAGATGATATGCTCACCATGTGGGTCATTGTCTCAAAATACAGCACATTCTACTACTTAGGACCCTATTCAATATTAGTTGATTTTTTTATTTATTTCTTAACTATCCAAATTACTATTAGCAATTTCAACCAAACATTTGATGGTGTTAAAAGTTTAAGAACAATTTGATTTGTTTTGAAGATGATTTACATATAGAGTAGATCATCCTCACCAAATCAGCCCTTGGATCATCTCCATATGTCCCCCATAAGACAGTGTAACTATGGTGTAAGAAAAAATGGTGTAGACGGATCTTAACTCATACATAATTACTGATATTGTTGTGAAGTTAAATGATGGAAGTATGGAACTATGAAGGAGGGTTGAAGAAGCTAATATGATAAGTTAAAAAGGATTCTTAGAAGTCATAATTCAGGACTCATTCAATCCTCTTGATGTCCAACTTCTAAGAAATATTTGATCATTAAACTGTTTTTCTTCTTTTCTGCTTTTTGATGGAAAATGTTGCCCTAGTAAAATCCAGACGATAAGTGTGCTCATGATCATGACTCCATGGTACACCAGAATTATTATAGCTCAAATCTCATTACCTGTTTCCGATTCTCCTAGGGTACATCACTATATCTAGTTAGCATCTATGATTCTTTCCAAGTTCTAATAATCTTTTACTAGAATCAGATTGAGTGAAAAGAGCTTGTTTGTTCGTGAAGACTACATAATGAGGCATTCTAGGTCTGAGAAAAAGTGAAAAGCACAATAAACTCCAGTGTACCTATTTTCGAATGTAATTTTCTGTTCATCACTCGGAATTTTCTTCAGTATACCTATTTTCGAAGGAAATTCGATTTCACACAACTTTTACAGAAATAAACAAAGTCCAATTTTCCTCTTAAAAGGGTTGAAAATAAACTTCTTTGTTCAAACGGGATGTTACTGCGAGATTCAAAGGTTTGAAATAGAATATTTTTAAAGATAAGTTATGTCTTTTTAAAACTAGGGACTAAATTCACAAATGTTTTTATCGTTTTTATCCCTTGGATTAAAAACATAAGGCTTATGAAAATAGAAACTAAATTCACAAAACCCCTTACAAGAATCCCTAGTGATAAGGCATACTGTATTTGGATAAGGCATATAAAGAAATTATTGGTGTTATCCTTGGTTCGTCGAAATCCATTGACCAAATCTAAAACTTAACTCAAAATCCTCAAAACTACTCGATCTCAACACCCTCAAATCTAAAACTCAATCCAAAACCTAAAATCCATTGAGTAGGTAAATCGAATTTTTTGTTAGTTTGTATATATTTTTTCATTTTTTAAAGTTAAAACTATATTGAATTCATATTTTTTGTGGTTTTTGTAAGTTTTAACTTAGGTTTTAAAAAAAGTATATATGTGGGACGATGATATGTTCACACTTGTGAACATTTTCTATTGTTCACACCCTTGTATGCGAATATTCTAAATTGTCTACACCTTTATATGCGAACTTTTTGAATTGTTCACACCCTTCTATGCAAACTTTCTGTATTATTCACACTTTTAAGAACAAACATGTCGCGAATCCGAGTTTTATTTTCTTCGATCGGAAACTCGTAAAAACTTGAAAAAAAGTTCAAAGATTGATCCAATTGTCGAAAAATGATCTGTTTGAGCTTCTTTAGGAAGAGTAGTGAAACTAATACCCTCTCTAAAGTATTTTTTGAGCACAACTCCTCCATTGATGAGTTTAGCTCGAAGAACTCATCATCTTCTATGCTCACGACCTCCAATGACTGAAAAATGATGTTCAACGAGAAAGCAGAACAAAAGTTCAACTTTTCCGTTAAAGGGGTTTAGGGTTTCAAGGTGGGGAACTTAAGATCAAATAATTATTTGTTTAATGAGCTTGACCAAATTTAATAGCCCTTATCTGTTTGTTATTTTTATAAAATCAACTTAAAAGACTAACTTTGACCATGCTTGACAGTTGCCCTTATCCTATTTTTAGATGTCAATAGTAACCTCCTTGTACATTTGTAACTATTGGTTGGCCACGGTGATCTAAAGTATCCCTCAAGCAATCAAACATCAAAATTTACAAAAACACCAACAACTGCATGCTGAGTTGGTTGGTATCATGATTTGGAGGTATTAGGTTCGAAATTCCTTGGCTATCGTAGTACCATTGAGTACGACCCATGTAATTTCTATATAATATATTTATATATGTGTAGGTACCTGTTTGGGATCTAGGGCGACTTTCCTAAGTTCGTGACAGTTTGTGTGCTCAGTTCTCACCCCATACATACTCTGGAAGTTCCAACAACCCACATAGCATGTGCAAAAAAAGCAAAACCCACGATTCTTTTTTATTTTCGACAAAGTAAGCCCATAAGAATTGAGTGAGATTTGTTGTTGCATTAAAACCCGGATGTCAAGAGGAACATATTCCCCATAAGAATCGTGCTTCACCACAATTTTATTTTCGACAAAGTAAGCGACAGAAACAATAGAAAGAACAAACATTTTGAAAAGAATCCATGTCCTTAGAAAGAAGAAGAATAAAAAAAAAAAAAATTAATTAATTGGTGTGGTTTAAATGTGACGTCTGTTGTTATTAGATAACCTAAGTTTTTATCACTTCTATCCTATACTCAACGGTATCCTCATTTTTATCACTTGTATTCTCACATAACAAATATTAAAACTTTCATCTGAAAAAATAATAATCTAAAACCCAAAACCACCCCGATTTAAAATGGGTTTAACTAAAAATAAATGAAGGGCACCGCTGATACAAAATTTAGACAAATTTAAGTTGACCCAAAATGAACCAACCTAGGTCACAAAGATAAAGACGTAGGTCATCCAATAACAAGTCTTAAATGCACCCAAAAAAATCTCCAACTTTTAATCCAACGACAGTAGTTGAGATATTAACAGCAATATAGAAACAATACTCTAAAAGGACAAAGCAATAATCAATAACAACCAACGCAGCAGCAGCAGCAGCAGCAGCAACAGCAACAAAACCTGAATAATTATCCAATTTAAATGATTTTGTATATAAAACACATGAAGCTACAGTGGCAATATAGCAAAACAAGCACACAGGGAAACAGTTTAGCAAAACATATGCAACAACAGAACCAAAATACAAGTCGGTGTGAACCTGAATGAAACTAAAAAAAAAAGTTCAGGCTTGATAAAGCTATACAACTTGAGGAAAAGGGGCAGCTCTTGCAAAATAGGCCATAGAAGTGGATATTTTCGCCGTCATAGGTGTTTTGTTCGTCCGTACAAACTTTAACCTTCATTTTAGCTGGAATTTCCATATAGAGCCATAACATTAGTCCAACCCATGTTTATAAACTTATCGTTGCTCGTGGAGTGCATTACAAGAGGATTTCAATCTAATGATCCTTTGCAAACTTCGACAATTGGGAGGTCATGATTGATTCAAGCCAATTTTGGCACAGACTTCATATCAAACCAGCTGCTTTCAGAGCAGCGTCAAATTCATCGTTGCTCTGCCAATCAGAAATCTGCATCAAATTTATAAAACAAGAAAGGATTTAGAGCATGACATTGAAAATTCTGCACTATAAACTGGCTTAATCTGTACTAATCCGCAACACATTCTACTCTAATCGAGATAGAGATAAACCCTGACATTACCTCGCCTACATGATTCCCAAAATGCTTCTCAATTTTCTCCATCAACATTTGGTCCCTACTTGTACACAGTAAATTAAACACAGCCCCTGCAGAATCAAGCCCAAACTTTTATTGTCAAGTATAGAAAAGCAAAAACTAAACTAAAATCATTGATTTTTATGTTACTAGCATTTATTTATTAAGCTATTGCAGTTTAACTATCACTACCTCCAAAGAACATGTGGTTAGGGAGAAGATAACAATATATTTAAGATAATTCACACTTCTGGGTGAGATACCTCATTACAGAATACTTGTTAACAATAGCAATCAAGTAAATCCCTTCTACTACAACCCTTGTTTAAATAGAAACAACTCTTAACTCCCTCCCCTAAAGCACGCCAAAAAATAGGAAACCAATAACAATTTGACAAAGAATTTTCTTTCTGAAAATAGTAAGCAAATCCTTTTCTAAATTCAGCACGCTTATCTGCAATAACTTCATTATTAGATAAAGATAGGAACAGTATCAATACCCTGTAATGATCTAGAGGAGCAATTCTTTACCTTGGCGTGTATGCTAGACAGGCCAATGATGACTAAACAGACTATATTTACTAATAGATATAGTAGGGACGACAGTCTTACTAACAATAATCTTATCCTCCTCTTCCTTCACAGGATATCAAAGAAATTTTGATCCACTAATGTCGATCTTATTCTTCTTCGTTTAGGCCACGGTACTTTGATTTGCGTTTTTTTTTCCAATTCTTTGTGCTGATCGAACACTGTCATATCAGCTTATTGGTTGGAGTTGCAGCACAGCCTCTATTAAGGGTTGCCACCCGTTAACATTTCTTTTTTTTCTGATTCTAGGAATGAACTTGTTGCCACCCCTTAACATGACGATTTTGATTTCCAGTGTTGTGTTTTTTACTGAAAATTGCAGCCAAACCCTTATTTCAAGGTTCAAATCAAGTTTTTTGTTGGTTGGTGATTGGATTTTGTGTTTGAGAGGCTACATATGTCCTCTGCATGATCGTTATGGCTGGCATGATATAAAATACTACCAAAATGACTATTTCTGATGGGATTGGTGCTCAGATCACTAATGCTAAGTTGAATGGTACTCATTATCATCTTCAGGCAAATGCGTTCCAAATTTAAGGCCAAGAAGAAACTAAAGATTTTCAAAGATCCCCCACTTGAGGATAAGAAATTTGAATATTGGGACAGTAATAATTCACCGGTATTTGGTTGTGCAAGAATGGAATGTCTCTCAGGTGTACCAGTAACTTTATTAAGACATTTTTCATTGAGAAATAGGATAAATCTTACCAGTTAATTAAACATCAGAGGAAACAAATTATTCTTGATTTTACTTGTCTGTCTATCCTATATCTGGTGGTGACTACTCTCTTGTGAGTCATGATTACTTTTGTCAGATCCCTCACACTCTGAAGGCACTTATTCCCAGTCCATTCTCCACCTACTATTCCTGCTAATTTCTGTAAAAATTGCCTCGTTGAGTAATATTCATCGTCTGGTGTTATTCACTCTTATCCTAGCTAAGGAGTCAACCCATTTAGTATCTAGTCGAGGTGTCATTCTATCATCTTCCTCTTACTCTCTTGAGTCTATTCTTTTCATTCATGTGATATTCATAGCATCCTAGCGACGGAGTCGACCCATTTAGTATCTAGTCGAGGTGACATTCTACCATCTTCCTCACTGGCCTTTGCCTGCCTTGTTCTTGATTTTCCCTTTAATCTACAATCTGTTGGCAAATTACTCGTTCTCTGAACAGCTCTGTAGACTCTAGTAACTCTGTTTTTCAAATTCTTGTAATGAAGAATGTGACTGGCTCGAGGCATGAGAAAAACCTAGTTCCTAACCTACATCCAAAGCAGCATCGATCCACACTTGCAGTTATTACTAGTATCTCCATTCTAGCGGCATTATCACCTAGACATCTATTTTGACCTCTTTTACATCACCTTCACATTTCACTCCTTTGCTTTGTCCTAGTCCATTGTTTTCGTTCCATACCTCATATTGACTAACTTTGGCTTTACTTGGTAGGAAGCACACTATGGATAATTGACACATTGCATCAAAATGCTACATAGCTATTGCCACTACTTCCTACTGGAAGCATGCAGAGGTAGACAAGGGGTTTCCAATGTAATATCATCTAGATGAGACAGAGCGCCTGATCGCACATCATGCAGCCAAAATTTATACTTTAATCTTAGGGATTGATGAACTCGAGACACTCTCATGTTGCTCGTGAAACTCTGTTTGAGTTCTACTTACAGTTGTATGTCGGGGTTGTCTCTGTATAAGTTAATGTGAAGAGTGCATTTACGCGTTGTGATTTATAGGAGGTGTATATGGACCACCCACCTGGATATGGTAATTGTACAAACAGATTAAGTAGTGGGTCTGGGGGAGGCTACAAGCAGTCTCCCCGTGATAAGTATAGCACCTACCTATGTGTCTCAGCGATCTTCCGACCTTATAGTTTTTCATTTACCAGTCACCACGGGTGATTGTTGTGCTTAATTGCTTATTGTGTACGCCAATGATTCTATATTCAGGGATGATGCTGAACCTCAAGGGATCAAATTTTGACGCAATCTTGTATGAATTAATCAAATTCGATACTTTACCTAGTGTTAATATGATGCTCAACGTGTGGTGCCATGCCATGGTCACACAAAGTAGGCTCTGCTCATATTTGATTAGTGAGATGTTAATCAATCCCCAGTTAAGTTACATTATTCACTTGACTATTTATATCACTTTATTGTTTCTCCAATATCAGCAGACTAGAAAGAGGGTTCTAACTTCAACCAATGAACTGAGTAAGAGCCAGAATCTGTATATTGCTTCCCCTACAGTAATAGAGGGAAAGACTGAAATGCCCAATAAAAAGCAACCAATCTACTCTGTTTAGCTAACCATTTTACATAATCTTTACTAGAACAGTTTGATCTCCAAAACACCCTACAATGAAAATTTAAGGAAGACTTAAAAGCACTTTTAGTACTCTAAAAATGATACTACGATCCACCATAGCAGAACAAGAACAAGCTTTGCACCAGACCTTCACAACTTGCCATCACCATGTACATTAAAATTTACACATAGAACAGTCTGATATCAAATGATCCGAGAAGAAGCAGTGCACAAGATACAAACAAAGATGTTGAAGATATCTGAGCAGGCATCCCGATAAAAAAAAAAAAAAGAAAAAAAAAAAAAGAAGATATATGAGCAGGCATCAGTAACAAAGTGAACTGAATTAAGGACTTCAGTAATTCAAATTTTGGAGAGATGATCCTTGCACAAAGAAATTTTTCAGAGATCAAATCAGTATATTAAGAGAAATATGGACACCCAAAAGTAAGCATATCAAAACAAAAAACACCAGTTAACTAACTATAATCAGACATGGAACTTCTTGGTCAAAGAAAGCTTAGAAAGCTAACCTACCAATAAATATATGTTTAGGAAAACGACTGCATAAAAATAAAAGAATAATAAAAAAAAAAGGCAGCCAAAAGAGAACCCCGAAGTTAGAATATACCCTTGCGACCAAAACGTCCTGCTCTACCACACCTATGCAAGTACACTTCATAATCGGGTTCTGATGGGGATTCGTGTTTCACCGGAAGATCGTAGTTCACAACCACATTAACCTTTTGAAAGAAAACTGCATTAGATTGTGTACATAATGAACAAACAGACAAGAAAGCTTAGTAGAACAACTAGAAGTGATATTAACCTGTGATTGATCAAAACCTCGGGCAAGGAGATCAGTTGATATGAGGACTTGGGTTAATCCATCTTTGAACTCCTTAACTATCTTGTCCCTGTGATCTTTCTCAATAGCACCATGAATAGTAGTACATTGCCAACCAAAATCTGCCAGTGCTGTATGCAAAGCACTAGCACTCCTCCTAGTATGGACGAATATAATAGTCTGCCCCAACTTTTCCCCTAATTCAAAAATCTTGTCCTTAATCACATGTATCTTTGCAAGTTCATCTGGACAGATCACCTTATACTGTTTCACTACATCCAGAGAAAGTTCTTCTTTCTTAACAAACATTTGATTTCCGTCTTTAACCACCCTTGATACAAAATTCTTGACAGTCTCATTAAAAGTAGCAGAAAACAGAAGTACCTGATGGACATGGAAAAAAGGAACTCAAACCTATTGTGGTAAAACAATAGTTTTAACCTAGAATTTATAACAAAGCTGACCGAAATGCAAGAGCTCCAAAACAAAGTAACATTTTGAGATTTAGAGGTTCAGTACACAGATCAAAATTATGAAGTTCTGAAACCAGTTTCCAAGACTATTGCACAAAAAAAAATTGCAGAAAACACCATATGACTACTGAAGAATTTGAAAATAAGATAATCCAGTCACCACCGCTATTGTGATACTACAAAACTGCATTCTAGATTGATTTGTTTCACTGGATCAGTCTGGATGACACGAACCCAAATTAATTGTTACTAGTTCTGTCAAAGGAGTAGTTTCATTTCGTTCCGGAATGTTATGGACCTTATGGTCAACAATGTATCAGAATCTTGAAAAACCAAAACAAACAATGCCAAAGGATTCAGATTATGTTTGTCATTTTGTTTCTTTTATATATGTTCTCATGGCAATACTAAAACACACATAAGTAGGCTGAGGTTAAACTTTAGAAGTTGTATAGCTATCTTTTTTCCCACATAAGAATAATGTATACCTTAAACACTGGCGACTGAAAGAATCACATCGACTGTTCCATTAGCTACAATTCAAATATTTCAATCAGACAATTTACATTCTAATATGTGGAAACTTTTTCCCTTAGATGCTAAGAAATTCTTCAGTGAAAATAAGAAAAGCTACAGCTGCTTCCTGTCTCTCTCCCTCTCTCCTCCAGTCCAAACCCATGTCCACACTGATCGACTCAGGATCCGGCACAAGGTTTCACGAATCGGTGCAACCTAAGCTGTGTCGTTTAATTGCTTATTAAATATTAGCTAACATAAATTAGAATAGCTTATTGATATTGTTCAATTATTTATCAGTCCTTTGCCGAGGAATATAGTGTCTAACTGAAAAAAGATCATTTAGCAATGAAAAAAGATAATAATTCATAATGACCATAACTATATCGATATGAATTTCCAAAGAACACAATGTGCCTAATAACTTAACTTAGGAAAAGACGAAACGAGAACAATAAGCTCCAACAAACTTTAATGGGTCAAACAAATACATGGGACTTCCTCAAGGCAAAGTCTTCCCAAACAAGTTCTTACTTCTTACCCACTGATTCTGTGGACTAGAAAGCCATAGAAGTGAAGTTGCTAATTAGATGACATTCAAGGATGCAAGTAATTCATAAAATTCCAGATTCTGAGTTTATCAAATGCCTTCTGGTCTAAAGTACATATGTTAAGTTTAGTACTAACAAACCTGGCAATGCGCACTGCTTCTTTCAATATCCTTTATGATCCTCAAAGAATCATCTTTAAAACCATCCTGCAAATAGAAGTACTCAAAATGAGCAAACAAGGAGTGTTCATAGACTCATAAATTTATAGTATAACATAACGAATGTCAGGTTTTGATGTGTCTAAATCCTTCTTGTCTTTCTAACCCTGCTTTCTCTAAAATACATAATTTAGTAATTTTGCAACATAGTTGGTAGTCTGCTGGTTGTTCACCTAATGGTTTCCCAGAAGTTTTACAAAATGTACAACTATCAACAAGAAAAAAAAAGTTTTAATATGTCTCAAGCTATATTTTTTTTCCCAAAAGCTTTTTTGGAAAATTACATAGTATGTCGATTACGTTCATTACTTCAATTTTTTAAATGGTTAAGCTAGTCTTTAGCTCTTTTGCTAGATATCTACCAAAAAATGAGGTGTATGAAAACCTGCATAATGCACATGCTGCCCACTACTTGATATAAAGAGAATTGCTAATATTTTATCACAAATTAATAAATACAGTATAGGTATTATCATATAACCGTTTACAACATTTATGATCTTATGACAGCCAGTGCCTAATGTTTGGCTTTGGAACAATATGGGTAAAAAGAATCTAATGTGTAGGTTCAAACAATTAAATTGCTAAATAGTCTGATGTACACACGCATGGGGATATGGGACCCACACGAACCATAGAACCCATATCGTGGGAGATCTTTTAGTCTTTCAGTAATTCATGTGTTTTAGTAACTATTAGTTTTCTATTTTAGCTGGAATTGATTTGTTTCCTAGATAAGATAGGTTTCCTATCTTTTAGAAGTATTTGCTTTCCTTATTAGATTAGGTTCCTAAATAGTAGTTGCTTGGAAATAAAGGCATAACAGTCTATTTAAAGAGGGTTCGACCTCTTCTTTGTGGTAGATTATCTTTGTTTTAAAGTTTTATAATGAATATATTTTGATTAATAGAAATCGTATTTTTTTAGAGAGTTGAAACGCTTCCGCAATATTATTTACGTCAAATTGGTATCAGAGCCTCGTGCGCTCTTGGATTGTGAGACGAGATGTTTTTCATGGATCGTGTGGCACTTATACGGAAAGAAGCGCGTGAGAATCTTGATCAGCATGTGGAGTCGATGGAGAAGAAGGTTTCGAACTTCACAGAAAAGTTGGATAAAACAGCCCAAGGAGTGAAGGAGCTGTCTGAACTTGTGAAGGCCATGATGATGGTGCAAGCAACAGGTAACGTAATTCCCTTGCTTGGTTCAAGTAAATCCCCCAAAACCCATGCCGAAACTGATTAGTATCTTAGAACCCTTTTCCCTCCTCAACAAGTCACATCAAATTCTGCCCTTCCACAGCAGAAATTGAAGACCATTGAGAAGGAAGAACCCTCTACCTCTACCTTTAACAGGACAATCATCCCTCCATCCCGACCTATTAAAGCTTCCACCCCCCACAAATCAGAGGTCCCCCAACCTTTGATTGATGTTGGAATAAATCTGCAAAGACAAGGAAAAACAGATTTTTCAAGTAAAGAGGAAAGAAATACAAATCACTTGATGAAAGCGTACCAATTCAGATCTGCGTACAAAGCCCGAGTGAAGTTCCGGGTTCAATAACTT
>MVGT01002319.1:4838-23976 GCA_002174775.1 Macleaya cordata
TTAATTAGTTGGCGGGTCATATGTTGCAGTAAGGGTTTTCTAATGTTAGATAAGTGCCACATGAGAACTACTCAAGGTTATGTTTATTACATCAAACAAATTGTTAACTTGCTACAACCTTGTGGTCAAGTGCCTTATCCATTTGGGAGTATCCTAGATCAATTTCTGTGTATACTGGTCATGTTGTCCTCCCTGAATTTGAAATGAAATATATAAGTGAAATAAAGCTGATAAATGAAACATTTGCCTAATCCCAAAGTTAATCATCCCCAATCATTCACCATATTTACTATCTCAAATAATAATTTTATTACACTAGAACTTCTCAGTTACATCTTCTGGCTTTGAAGATGTGGAGGGATCTTCGGATTTTGCTATATATTGTGTATAACACTTTCTGGCATTGCCCAACTAAATGTTCTTTTTTCAGTTATTTTAGAAAATTGAATTATTCAAGTGTGATGAAGAACCAATTTCAGGTATGAACTTATGATTTTTTTAGGGTCTGAAACGATTTCAACTTCTTCTTCTTAAACTAGTCCATTTTGGGCTTTTTTTGGTTGAATCCAAAGTACAATAAATTTGTTGTTCATGTTGGGTTTCTAAACTGTAAATTTCATTCCATTTAAGGATTAAGGATCAAATTATTTAGTCTTTCCAAATAGATTTACCTTTAATCCCATCAACTATTTCTGAGCTAAATATTTTATCTGGTTCTGGATAATCATGATCTTGGTTCTGATCTTGTTAAAAGAGTCTTTGTTTGCTTATGCGTCTATTGGAATATATTTTAGGCATTACTGGGGTTTTAAGTTGTAAAATTTCAACTACGTTTCGTTTATATGGGATATATATACTTGGTAAGATCATAACTAGGCTTATATGGGATATATATACTTGGTAAGATTGTATATCTTTCACTAAATTCATGTAATGCTTCATTTGCCACCTCAACTATAATTGTAGGCTCTTATACTAAATTCATGTAATGCTTCATTTGGCACAAGGACAATAGTAAAGTTGGTGGTGTTGATGGCTTCATTATTGACCCTGTCGAGAAGAAAAAAGCACACGACTACATATTGTTCAACGATGAAAATGTCTTTTTTGTAGACGTTTTTATGGATAGACAATATGCAATTGTTTATATTCCTAATTACAACTTGTTATTTTTTTGTACACCAAGAGGGTCTTACTGTATGAAATATGTAGGTAACATTAGGAGAAATATATAGTTGAAAATGACTCAATTGGTATTTGTCTTTGAATACCCAAGAGGGTCTTAATGTGTGTGGATAGATAATTTTTCTACTGCTGCTAGTATATGTTGTGTATTCCTTTGTATGAGCTCCTTCCTTAAGTTTATAAAATGTTAGAGGAGGTATCCTTGTGTTACTTTGTAACTTTTTCAATGTTAATTAGTAATCTCCTTCAATTTTTGTATTACACACATCTCTAATACTTTGTATACCTCTTTTCTTTTTAGTCATTTGTTGTGATGAAGCTCAGTTTGGATGAATGGAAGAGCATGCTTGGAAAGCTTATTTTGGATTGAAGCACAAGTCATGATCGAAGTTAGGAGCTCGTTTTGGGTCGAATTTTGTTGTGAAGTTGAAAGTAAAACTATTGAACTCTTTTAGAAAAACTTATAAGTAGGTTTAGAAATTGTGAAGCTCGATCTTGAATATATTTAGAACAACTTTTTTTTATAAAAATTTATACTTTGTTGAAGGATATGGAATTGTGAATGTGCATGCATGGATTGTATGAAATGGATGATGGTTTTTATGTTTGAATGGTTATATATGAATGGAAAATGATATGTGCTTGGATGAAGATGGAATATGTGTTTAATTATGTGAACAGGTACAATAGCATGCAAAAGGCTACAAGCCTGGATGGATTATGTGAAATTGGAGATTATTGTGTGAACAGGTCAAAATGTGATTCATGCATGGATTATATGAAATGGATGATAGTTTTTGTGTTTAAATGGTTGAATATATGAATCTAAAATGATATTTGCTTGGATGAAGATGGAATTTGTGGAAAATTTTGTTAACAGGTCAATATGTAAAAGGCAACAAGCCTGGACAGTAATCAAACAAGAAGCAGGGAAAAAAAACCTATTTGTGACGGCTGGGCCGTAGCAAACAAGTCAAGTGTTTCTGTAATAAAAAGGTCTTTTGTGACGGCTGGGCCGTAGCAAATAAATTTAGAAATCGTAAAAAAAGATGCCAAATTAGTGACGCCTGAGCCGTCACTAAAAGAGTGTCAATTGCTATGGTTCAAAACACCGTCACAAATAACTTGTCGCAAATAGTATTTGCTACGGCAGTTACAACGACGACAGACTAGCCGTAGCAAATAGGTATTTGTGACGGCTGAAGGCCCTGTTGTGACGGTTAAAGGCCGTCGCAAATACTCCTCTGTTTTGTAGTGCCGTACATAGTACGGGCTTTAAGACTTGTACTCTATAAATGACTCCCTATAGGACCATTAGAGTGTTAAAAGTTACTAGCCGAGCACTCTGCATGTACATTGCACGTATTTTTTTTATGTTGGTTGGGTTTGTATCTTACACTGAATCCACTGAATCTGTACCAAAGAAAAGACAAACTCTTCACTTTTTTCTCTATCAATTAATACTACGCACTTTTACTCTAACACATCTGTTTACACTAATTTAAGTGTCCACATGAAGATATCTTAGGGTTGATGTTGATCAACGTGATGAAAATCATCATCACAAAAGAGCAACCCTTCGAACATATCCACATCACGGGCTTACATGGGGTATAAATGGAATGTAAGAATAAAGTGGATAGAAATGAAACATGTAAATATAGGTGAAACATGTAAAATGTAAGTAGAAATATCCAGACCTATTTATCATGTAATTATGTAGTGGTGCAATAACAAGGCTCCAATCTACTCATTTAAACTGAATAAAAGCTTCATTAAAAATTGTAAAGATGCACACACCTTTGTCCATGAGTTCGGATTCAACACCAGAGTGGGTAAGCTGCCGTTGTATTTCGATCCTGCCTCGAAGTATATTGGACCTAATAAATGATCAAAACATCAATTAATTAAGGGAGCTATTAAAGGACTCGGCCATTTTGGATGGAGGGGACCCTAGATAAGGGGCGCCACTCCAAAAATAACCAAAACAGTTAGGAAGGAAGCTCATATTTATTAGGGGGATTCGAAATCCAAAACGGATTGTCAAAAAATCTAGAAACCTTTGATTTTCAAAAAAAAGTTTCTCATTTGATGTTCTGACTCTAAATAGCATAGTTATAAGGATGCACTAACTAATGGAAAGTTGCTCGGATCTGATGGTTATTAATTCCTGATAATAGTTCCTGATAGCAATTCATGAAAGAAAAGCAATGAAACCATCTCATCATCATATAGATTATCGTAAAAAAGAATCATATTATTCTAAAAAAAATTAATCTCACTAAAATTTGATTGAAATTTATCACTAAAATAGATATTCATAATGCTTAAATTTTCAATAAATTTGAAGGGTTAAAATTTCTTAAAGCATTGTGATTTCTCAATAATATGAAATGCAGAATGAAAAAATTATTCGTGGATCATCTTCATGTAAGCTTCAAATATTGATGTAAATAGTGCTAAAAATTAAAAATGAATTATTTCTCAAAATATATGGAAGCCATTTTAGATTTTGGGTTGAAAATTTAACTACCCTAAACAGAAAATTAAGAGGCCAAGTCAAAATTAACAAACAAAAACTTATCATGTGGTGTGGATATGTATATAAACAAGGGCACGTGAATACACGTACAACCGAGCATTCATAGTCTTATCCAAGTTTATCCGATCAACGCAATCTTGTCTTTAAGTTGGACAAAAAAAAAGAACTTTGAATCTTTATACGTAAGAAGAGGTTGTGGCTCAAAAATCTAAGAATAAAAAAAGTCTAACAAACTCTAAGGTCACATGAAAATACATCTGCCAAACTGATCCGTGACCCGCCAACCCTACCTTATTCCGACCCGCCAAACCCTACCTTAACTAGATCCTTACTAAACAAATTAGGGTTAGGGTTGAGCATTTCTGACAAGTTACTTAAGAATCTTGTTAGGGTTAGGATTGACCCTAACCCATTTCTTTATTTTATATGGAAAAATGTTAAACACGTCATTGTTAGGGTTTGAAAATTGACCCGTTTAATCAACGAATCAGAGTTAGGGTTGACCAATGTTGACCCAGGTCTACATGAAAATAAACAAAGGCCGTGAATTTTGGTTAAATGGACGGAACCTTTCTGTATAGACCTGTTGAAATTCACGTGCTTTTAAAACTTTAAAAGCACTAGTTGACCAAACAAATTTTGTATTATTACCGGTTCGAGTCACCGTTAAATCAGTCTGAGTGAGCTAAAAAAATGTTTAAAAAAAAATTAGACCTAAGTTGACCGAGTTGAACCGCCTAGTCAGAGTCAGATTAACGGTTGAGTCAGGCATGAGTCAATGACAACCAAAAAAACGTGTAAAAAAAAGCACTTGGACAAGTTGAGGTTGAGACAACCGAGTCGAGCTCGAGTCAAACCGAGTTCATAAGGTGACAGGCCTCGTAGTTGTTAGTGTTAGGTAGGTGGTGAGTCTGGTGACCAAGTGGGAGAACCATGATTATTGCAGTAAGTTAAGGATTATGTAAAAGAAAAACTTGGCGGGTGTTGGTTGAAAAGTCAAGAATTTGTGCCTGACGGAGGGGAGGTGGAAGATAGACCGGCAACCGGTCAAATTAGAGTCGACTTTTGGCAGGTTAGCGAATTAAAAGGGTCAATATTTTTAAATCCTAATCTTATTAATTTAGCATTTTTCTATATAAAAAAGTTAAATGGGAAGGTTGACCCTCACCTTAATAGGGTTAAAAAGGTAATGGGTCAAAAAAACTTCGAACCCTGTCCCTATCCGTTTAGCTGGTGGGTCGAGTTAGGGTAGAATCTAGCGGATCAGGCTAGAGTAGGATTGACGGGTCATTTCGCCAACTCTAGTCCAAGAGCGTCAAAACCAAAATAAACCAATATCCGAGATCGATCAGAAAGTACAAATTACCTTTTTCTTACACCCCTAGCTATTTAGAATTCGTTTATAGAAAGAGAAAAAAAAAAAAAAAAAAAGAGTTGTGTAGTAATTGATGACCTATTTCAAAAGCGAAAGCACTGAAAGCGGAGCAACGAGGACCACCAGTGAGCCACAACAGGAGTGGATCTTCTTTAGGGTTTCTCTCGGACTCGACAAAGTAGTAAAAGAGTTGAACATCCATCGACTCCTCACCAACGCCAACGTACCTGCAGATCATAATGGATTAATTAGCATCACTTTTTTTAGACAGGCCGCGCGGGCACATTTTATACATATATAAAACACACATGCAGCTATATAGCTAGATGCATATCTATCTATCCATATGTATTCAAAAACATTAGCTAGAGTATACTAAGAAGAAGAACAGAGAGATCTAGAGAGGTCTAGAGAGATCTAGAGAGAGAGTTAAGTAATAGTGTTAATTAAATTAATACAGACCCAGTTTCAAGGAGGAAAGGGAGATCAGTTCCAGATCCATCTCCTCCTCCTCCTCCTGGTAATTCTAATCCTGGAAGATAATCAACCACCCTACTACTACTACTACTACTTGATCTGGCACCAGCTTTATCAGAAGAAGAATTTGATGCTGATTCTGATGATCGAACCGGCTGTATTAGAAGAAGAATAAGCAATACTTGGAAGCAAATGAAGATCAACTGAATATTGTTAATCAAATACTTGGTCGTCGTTGACGGATGATGATGATGATGAAGTGTTGGTTTCGCCATTTTCACCCACACCCTACTCAGCAAACTGATCCAAATTAGTACCTTAATAATAAGTTTGATGCAGGGATGGATGGGGACATATATGTGTTTGGCAATTAAGAAGATCAGAGAGGTGGTGGTGCCACCCCGGCCACATCCATCATTTTCTTTGGTTTTGGCCATCCACTTTTTTTATCATTACACGATACCCTTAAAATTAGAGAGAAGAACATTAAATTTCCATACTTGTCTTTTAACGGTGACACGTTAATTCTGCTGCATATAAATTCTTTCAAATGATGTTGACCCCCAAACTTTGCAAATAAAAAAGAAAAATGCAATGAATTCATTTTCTACTGTAATTTTGTACAACCACCGGTACCCTTGTTAGACCAATTTACTAGGACCTCCCATGTGATTAGTGGGACCACCGGTATCCTTATTACACCAATTTATTAGGACCTCCCATGTGATTAGTGGGAGTTTAATGACATGGTATAAGAGTGACGCTCTAGCGACACCGAAAGCATTTTGGAACTTAAGTAGCTCCTGCTCTCACTCCACACTCTGATTACTTAAGTTTAATTCCGCTGAATCACATGTTAGTATGAGAGGTCCTAAACTAAATAATCAGAACGTAGAACGGGAGCAAAAGCGTTAAAGCAGCTGATTAAAAAATGATGCCTTCAGAACGGGAACACGAGGTTTCGAGAGCGTCACCCCTATACCAATCACCAAGGTTCCGGTTACTAAGGTCCGCAGTGTGTCTAATGGTGGTTGGTTTACATGTCTTTCTCACTCTAACGTCTAAACAATGCTAGGTAGGATGTCGTCAATATGGACCGTCAATCCCAAATGAAATTTGACTCAAGAACTCAGATTAATTTAATTACTCGTCTGTTTGGACCCAGGATTTTAGAGAGGGGATGCGTGGAAACCAGGGATTTGTTGGAAACTGATTCTCAATCCTGTTTCCAAATACATTTTGAATAAATACTTGCCTACCTAGAATTGCAACGTACTTATATGTAATAGATTCCAGTCCTGGGTTCATATTGGAACTGAGCTGATAGGATCTAAGTAACCAGAGCGCGGGTCGGAAGGGGAACGAAAGTGGGAGCAAGAGCGTCGGAGCGACCGATTAAAAAATGTTCTTAGTTCTAAAATACCTTCGGAGCGGGAGCGTCGGAGCGTAGTTCGAAGCGGGAGTGCGAGATTCTGGAGCAAGAGCGTCACCCCTATACCAAGGTTTCGGTTACTAAGAATTGGATTATAGGAACCATAAAACCTGTAACCGATCAGAACCAACCAAAACAGACTATTACAATTTAAGATCCATCTATTTGACAATAGAAATCAGAATCAGAACCCATGAGAACAAAAACGGTTACCTCTTATGGGTTCTAGTCTTCTAGAACATCCTTACAAAAGATCAGCAGATCAGCCCGTAACACATCTTCATGAGGGCCTGATGACCATGTACGATTTTGGATGTCAACTAATGACATACATTTGAGATTAAGAAGGTAAATAAGATTTTTATTTTTATTTTTTAAAAAAAAGATAGAGATCCTTTTTATTCATTTTCATCTCCCTCTTCCCGCATATCCTGACCTGACAAAAAATATGCTTCATGGATGAGATGAAGATCCGTTCATGGTCAGTTCATCCCCTGCGCCTCCTAAAGTCGCTATAGATTTTTCTGCATCCTCTGCTTTCTCAACCTTCAATCTCTGTTCAGTGGAAAAAGATATTTAAAAAGAGAACAGAAAAAAGAAGCCGGAAAGAGTAATATATATTTTGTTTATTTTGATCGCTAAGTCGTAAAGTTATATGCCAAATACTAATTGTGCATGGCTTTCATTTCTAAATTCTGAAGAACAAAGTTCAGCCTTCTTCTGAACATGATCAGAAGAACTTATCCACCTGGTATGTCAGCAAGTCGGGGAGGACAGGTAAGCTTTAGAAGCCTGGGTACGTGCTGTCCTAGTCACTTTGCTAAGCCTGGGTATGTGCTGTTCTCAAAATTTTTTTTTGAAACTATGTGCTGTTCTCAAAATCATTGAGGCAAAACCCCTTAATCCATTAAAACCAACTAAAAAGAAAGAGTGATGGATTACCTTGGTTACTATAGCTGAGTCCTTACTCATCCGTGCAAACATGTTTGTATAGAGCTTTGCATCTCTCTTGTTGCTTTCAGATTGAAGTTGCTTCAATGTCTTATGTATTGATTTGACCTCCCTGCAAGTTATAAATGTTAAGCTAAAACTTCATCCTCTGCGAAACATGTCGAATAAAGCTATTTGCACAGCTACTCAGAACAAGGTTTGGTATATGTTATTTCCACTAACCTGTTGTTAGGATCAACTTCAAAGGCTTTCTTGATGTCCAACTCAGAAAGATCGAACTCGGCAGTTTTCATATAAGCTTGTGCTCGTCTGTACAAGGCTTTCACATTGTGGAACTCAACATCTAGCACCTGAAGGAGATCCACTGAGGTAAGATTTAACAAATGATGATCCTCTGGTTTAATAAATTAATCATCAACGAAAAGCATATTCAAATGTGATATGTGGTCATATGATTTTAATGATACCTTTTGAAAGGCAACATAACAAAAATATGCTATCACACTTAACAGTGAACAAAGGCATATTTATATGTAAATGTAGACTTTCACTTAAATATAGAAAATTTCAAACATTTTCTTCGTTCATCCTCTACATACCCAACTAGTTGCCATATATTCTATTTCAATGTACCCTTATAATTCTTAGCCAACTTTTTCAGATCAGAAATATTCACAGAAACGGTTGTGTTTTTGGATTCTAAGATCCTGACCAGGTGCAGTAGTGGCCTATGAATTATCAAGGTGAAGCTTTAACTAAATGATCCTAAAGAGTTGGTACTAATATGTAATTCTCGATAGATGCACAAAAACCCTCATTTTACATTTTTACCTTTGAACATAACTCGATTGCTTCTTGAAAATTATTGAGTTTGAGGCAGCATGCAGCATGATTCAACCAGCACGACACTCTCAAAGCTTTCACAAGCTTTTGCTCGTCATCCCCAAAGGATCCATCTTCCGTAACGTAGTCAACAGCCTGAGAGTAAGATAATATTCATCCACAAATTGAACAGTTATCATACTGGCCCCTTAACAAGTTCACTCACAGCCAACCTTGACTGCACTACCTTGTCATATCTTTTTGCAGCTTTCTGGTACTTCTCGCTCTTAAATAATGTGTTGCCTTCTTCTTTCTTCTTCTCAGCTGTCCCAATTTTCTCGTGATTATTCATCTCCCAAGGTGCCTTTTCCTGTATTAGCAATGACAAAATAGTACAATTAATAGGATAGTAGTAATAGGCATTCTTACATCTTTATACAACCCAACCCAATAAATACAGTAAGGAAATAGACTCTACCTTAGTAAAATCTACCATTTCTACTTCATAAATTACAGTTGAACAGGGAGGAACAACGGCAAGGTCCCTTTTAGCTTCAGTGCTCCCAAACCCATATTCTTGTTTTATGGTCACAATGGACAGTTCACCCTTTTTCATTGTTGCTGCTGCTCGGTCTAACCCAACAATCACTTGTTCTACCAAAAGAGTAAAAAACGTATCAAGTGAAAGATAATTTGAAGCATTTGGATGGAGCTAGAACCTGTAGTAGTGGTAAACAAAAGATAGAAAGATAGACCCTTTTATTTTTAAAGATGGAGCTAACCTTCATCAGTGACAAATTCCAAGGGTAAATCTCCATCGAAACCTTTTTTCTCAAATACAGTGCCATCTTCCAGTTTAGCAGTGTACCTAACTGCACAAAAGATTGAAAATAAAAATAAAATAAAAACAAAAGATTAGGCAGCTTGTGCCAGTTAAATAAGCACAACAAAACATGAAATTGCAGAGTTCACAATCATAGAATTACCTTGCTCTACCACATATATTTTGTCCATGGGATGGAACCCCGGTATCACACGTAACAATTAGATGGATACGTGTGTCGGTGTCTGACACTAGTAGGAGGTGTCGGACACGATGAGTTGGAAAAAATCCAAGACACGGACATGGCCATACACATACATAATATTCATGTCTCAGTTATTATGTGCTTTATTTTTATTTATGATTTGTACTTTTAGATTCTAACATTTTTTCACAATAGTGTAATACACACAAGACATTACCCTGCAACTATATAATATGTTCTACCACGAATATGTGCAAGTACACACAAGATAGACAAACAATAACTAACATTATTATATGCAAGTACCCATTGAAGTGTCCACAAGTGTCGGACACGAGTGTCGGTGCGCAAAAATTCACAGAAGTGTCATGCCCTTGTTACATAGCCGCTATCCAGTTGACTGTTACCAATAGGATATTTCTATCATGACCAGTTAATCTAGAATAAGAATTTCCACTTCATGCCCATCTAGTAGGCACTCCATATCAAAATGCAACATAGCAGAACCCTGGTATGTTATAGTTTCTCTAACCACCAAACTTGTGTACTTTGAAAGGTAAGAAATTACACGACCAATTAATCTGAACAAAGATGTTCCATTACTTCAAATATCATACAGGGGACTGTTGAGCCGTATCCTAAATAATTAGTACACCAATCTGGACCAATGACCATAGGTGTGACCGCAAACGCTGAACAATAGAATAAAGTGACTCCAAGGCTATTCCTTTCTTCTAAGTAATATTACTCAACACGAACCAGACTGGTCAAACAGCATACAAACCAAAGTATCTGATAATATGTGAAGAAAGTATACTTGGGCAAAAATAGCATACCATCGAATGGATATAATGTTCGCTGGAATCAATGCCATCAGAAAATAGACTTGGGCAAGAACAGATTTTCCACAAAAACCAATTGAAAGTTGAACTACAAATCAGAATACTTACTACTAACAGGGGTTCCTTCATTTGCAGTATGACTGCCTTCTCCCTCCTTCAATATCTTTTTTAAAACCTTCAAATCTCCAGTAACATCAATCACAGGCTTGAAGGATATCAACTTGAGATCAATATTTAACACAGAATTTGACGGAATGGCAGGAAAACCATTGTTAGCATCACGACCTTTCTCTCCAAAGGCATCTGCAAGAACTTTTTGAGATTAGAGAAACATGATTTTATGAAAGGTGAAGTTAACGAGGAACATGATTCTCTGAAACGTTTCACGTGTGTCTCACATTGATAATCTCAAACATGGATTCCGACAACAACCCAAAACAAATAAATAGCATAATAGAACAGCCATCTACTTTTAACATAATGTTGTGCTGATGTCCCATAAAATAAATTCCACAATCTCACTTGACCGTTCCCAACTTAGGCCTTTTACTGTGACTGTTTACCATGACTTGGATTGTTTCATGACACCAAACTGTAAACCAAATTTTTATTATGTACTTTTCATGAAAACGTTAGATAAAATCCAAAAGGAAAGAAACTCCTCTCAAGATGTTTGATACATTTTTTTTTTTTTTTTTTTTTTCAAAAATCTCTCCAAAGGCTTGACTCTAATGAGCCTTGCCAAGGATTTGAACTTACGAGCTCGCCAAAGGAAGGCCGGCTTCCAACCACTTGGGCCGGCCAGCTTCCAACCACTTGGGCATGTGGATTTCGAGAACGTAAGGAGTATCAAACTAAAGTGCAACACTCCACAAACAAGAAAACATCAAGCAGCCTAAGTGGGATGTAAAATGAAATTTTAATTTAATGATATTAAACCAAAACATTCAAGATATCAAATTATGGATAACAATGGAAGACATACACTGAGATTGAACTACTAATTTGACATGCTCTCCCCTTTTCATGGTCTTGATTGCCTTTGGTAATGCTGGACAGAAATGAGCTGCACAAAACAAATCAATGGAAAATCTGATCAAGGGATTGTAATAACAAACTGCCCTTCTGTTCTTCCATAAAGAGGCCTCATACCAATGGGATTACAAATACATTTTATATTACCATCCTTGACATAAAACTCCACTCCTTCTTCGGGTGTTTTTGCAACAACTGAACCGTCAACCGTCATAGCTTCGTACTTTACTGAATTAAGGGAAAAACATCAGCATTACTCCAACCACTTAATTGCACAACCTTAACACACACAGACAAAAAAAAAATTTGCCAAATTTGGAAATGTAGCTTAAATCTAATATCATCTAATATCAGAAATGAAAAACAAATCAAATAAAAAACATAAATCTTGTTTACAGTACCTATAACTTCATCCAAATCACTTGGCTGTTCATTTCTCTCCCCTTTCTCCAAAATTTTCTTGATAATCCCACCATCTTTGCAGACGTCCACCACCGTAATCCAAGACACAAATTCTACCTCGAATCGAATATCACAATTGGGGGGAATTTCTTTCCCACATATGGTCCCATAACCCAAATCAGAAGGTAAGGTGAACAGTGACACTTCCCCCTTCTTCATGGTAATTATCCCATGATCCAAACCAGTTAAATATTGATCTACAAAAGCAACTAACAAATTTAAACAAGAAAGCCAGAAAAAGTAAAATCAACAGGAAGGAAAAATGTATGAACACATAAACATAAGTGAATATATATCTAAGAGAGATCACGATGAGAAGAACTGAAAACTGACCATGACCAAGCTTAAAAGTGAAGGGCTCTCCTTTATCTCTGCTGGAATCGAACTTACTTCCATCAAGTAGAGTACCCACATAATGAACTGTATTCAATAACCAAACAATTTTTTCTCAGAACAAAACAGAATAATAACTACAACCCATTTCCAGAAAATCAGAAAATCAACCAAAAAGATAAACAAAGGAAGAAATTATTGAACTAGATTTATGGGTTTGTCTTCTCTCCAAACAACAAAAGAAAACGAAAGAACAAAAAAAAAATACCAATTTTGGAGGTTGAATTTACCAGTAACTTCATCACCAAATTCAGGAGTATCCCAACCATGGCCGTATTTGAGGAGCTTCTTCTTGAGGCCGGTGTTGTTAATCTCCCTTTCTTCTCCAACTTCAAGAGGAGGTGCGGATTCGATTTCCTCACCTGGTTCTTCATCAAGATCATCATCTTCGTCTACAATGTTTGAAACGTTGGTTCCTTTTTCGACTGCCAGGGATGAACTCATTATTACTTTCCCAACAATCGAAGACATCTCCACAAATTACTGTATTTGCTGTAGGAATCGCAGGTAGTTTCTTTATTGTTCTTCTTGTGTTCAAAGACTTAACAGGTATACACTGTAATAAAAAGGAACTCTTCGTACGGTGTTGTGGTATTGTACCGGTGACCGTGACACTAGACTATATTTTTTTTTGGGGGCGATCAGTCCTCCGCTTTTTAGGTTTTGTTTGTTTTTGCATATTTTTCAATTGGTTTGTTTTTGGATGGTGAGAGAAAACGATAAAGCTTTTAATTTTAAAATGTTATAACTTTTAATCTATAAATAATTTTGAATAAAATTTATATTTTTGAAAATTTTTTTACTACGAGATTTTCAAAACAAGATCAAACAACATACTAAATTCAGATAAAAAATAATAATAATTATAATCTATGCGAACCCCGTGTTAGCAATCACACAAATTATTCGCGTTTAATACTCGTACTTTTCCATATTTTCGAATAACTTTAATACTTTCGTCCAAATGAAACTTAATTAATAAATAATAATACACGAATTTTTTAGCTAAAACTTTAAAATACGTTCTAACTGAATTACCGAATGAAACGGGTGAAAAATATTCCTACTCTATTTAATGACTATCAGACTTTCAATACAAAAAAAATAAAACTAAAATAGAAACTCTAGCTAATTGCTTAAGGAACTTTCTTTGTTTTTTCTTTTTGTCTCTAAGGACTCAATTCTCTCAATTTCTCTCTTCATCGACACAGTCGGAACTCCATGAAGCATCTAGAAGACTTAGTATATTGCAGAATTTTTACTGCCGAATTTCTACATGTGAAATGTATTAAACACGAATTAACTCTAAATCGAATATTTTCCGTACGACGAATGATTGACCGAATGTTGGACCGTACAATTCTTATGAACCGAATAATACTCATACTTTTGATGTCCCAAATTTTAACCATATGTCGAATTGCTAACCAGGTGCAAACCTATATTGCATACCCAGGTAATATGCAAGTTGTAATATACATATCAAATTTGCTTGTTTTGATGTCCATTGATGTATTGTTAAACCTAAAATGCATAGTCGAAAATCTAAAAAGTACGCAAGTTGTAATTTACATGGTTTAATTTTTGAAATTTTGAGTTTCTACACTTTTTTTAGCCTTTATGCACTATATATTTATATGTTTCGATGTTCAATTTTATATTGTTGAACTTGTAATGCATAATTAGAAACATAGTGAGTATTCAAATTGTAATTTATATTTTTTTTAATTCTATGTTTCTACACTTTTTTTTTTAACTTATATGCATTTGCTTATTTTGATGTGCAATAAAGTATTGAAGTTTATTGTACGCAAATTCAAATGTAGGAAATTGTATGCAGATCTGGGTTTGCATTCGCTTCGTGTTTGGTTTTTTTTTTTTGAATTTGGTATCCATGATTGATCTTGTTTGAAAGATCTTGAAAAATGATTTACAAAGATATAATTTTTGCTCAGATCTGATTTATATTTTGGAAGTTTTAGCCATTTTAACGTTAAAAAATAAGAATTTCTCTCTTCGCCACGTGTCAAAAGGAAAATCAGTAGATGAGGTTTTTTGTCTTTTTGTGCGCGCTAACGTGCGTTATAGCCTCAGTGTACCATAAATAAACAACTGTCATCTCGGTTACTTTTTTCCCATGCAAGGGTATACAACCCATTTTCCTTTTTTTAATATTTGGCCCACCTCATGAAATCGGCGCAAATAGCCGAACGACTCAAAAAATCAACCAGACTTACATCTATACTATCTGGTTCACATGGAGATAATGTAGGAGGTGATTTTTGTGAGAATGATCTTTTCATTATTTAGATTAAAATCAGCATTTGAATCATTTTTGTAGGTCCTACATATCAGTTTATGTACCACAGAAGTGTGCTCCACCTTATTTTTACTCTCCTAACTCTGCTTACACTACTCTTTTTATTCTTTATGAGATGATCTAATGGCTAATTTTTATGAGGATGATATCATGATGATCGTTTAGATCAATATCAGCCTTATAATCATCTTCAAGTGGATCCCGCAGGTAGAATGTCACACTCCACTTCTACCTTTTTATCGCTCCACGTGAAGATCTAAGTGCTATTTCTGTGAGGATTATCTCATCATATAGATCAAAATCGATTTTATGTTCACATTTATGTAGCCTTTAAAGGTGGGTGTAAATGGAATGTAAGAATAAGTGAGGTGTTTAGAGATATAGTGAGATTAAAATAGAGTTTCGATTAAAAAAATTGCAAAAGTAATCATTTAAGAATAATGCTACACGTACCGAAATTGGTTAACACCAAGGTTGATCGAAATTCTTGTGGGGTCTACATAGGCACGATCCAAGGACTGAGATTTTGTGAAGATGTTATTCTCACCATGTAGATAATCCTCAAGAAAAATCAATCAATTGTAAAACTTCTAACCCCATTAAAATTAATAGAAATTCAACAGTCTAGATTCAACGGTGAGGACTTCCAAATAATTTTTGATGCGGTTAAAAGTTTTAGAATGAGATGATTTTTCTTGAGGATGATCTACATAGTTAGAATAACATTTTCACAAAGCCCTTGGCTCGTGCCTATGTGGACCTCACAAGAATTTTGATCAACCTTAATGTCAACCTATTTTCGGTATATGTAGCATTATCCATCATTTACTGCGTGTGTTCCTTTAATCAAACTCTCGACCTTCATAAAAAACAACTGCAGCATGTGAACAGACCTTGTGGCTATAATTGGTGATTCCTAGCCGTGTGATCCAAGTTTGTTTGGCCTGACCTATTACTAATGTTAGAATAATCAACTTGATTAGAGTTGAACTTTGATCGTGGTTAGTTTTAAATCTTGCTTCTACGAATCCGGATCGTCTAAATCCCACACCTAGTTAAATAACCAGTTAGGTTAACTAATCATGAACTGCCCGAGTTGAGAAGAATCTGACTGACACAAACAATTTTTTACCGAATTTGGTTTGTGAAGTAGCAATCCAGGATGGCAACGTCGGCAAAATTGTTATCCAACTGATCAAAGTCAACAGGCGTATTAGAATTGGCCGAGTTTGGCAGGAAGCAGTTTATCAGAGTTTGTTTGTGCGAGTTGATAATGTTAGGAATTTTTAATATTTAAAGAGTGTTGTAAATAAAGGATATTGTGATATATCATGGTGGATGACCACTACTAGACCACCATCACCATTATCACCATTCACTCCACCACTAGCATCATTATTGCTATTACCACTACCACTAATTCCATCACTATTTCACCTACTACTACCTCCACCAATATGGCTAAAAATAGAGGCCATTGTTAAATGTAATTGCATCCTAAAATTCTAGTAAGAAGAATCTTTTATTGTTAGTCTCTAGTTCTTATTTGTTTCTTGATAGTTATCTTGCTTATTTCTCTCTAACTTATAACAAGTTATCAGCACGAGTGTTCTAAGAAAGGTTTGTGTTCTACCTTCATAATTAAGGTTTGTATTCAGCAACATTTTTTTTGACTTTCAGCAACGTTTTCTGTTAGAATAGCGTAGTTTTATGTACTGTTCTAACTTTCAGCAACGTTTTCTGTTAGAATAGCGTAGTTTTATGTACTGTTCTAACTTTCAGCAACGTTTTCTGTTAGAATAGCGTAGTTTTATGTACTGTTCTAACTTTCAGCAACGTTTTCTGTTAGAATAGCGTAGTTTTATGTACTGTTCTAACTTTCAGCAACGTTTTCTGTTAGAATAGTGTAGTTTTATGTACTGTTCTAACTTTCAGCAACGTTTTATGTTAGAATAGCGTAGTTTTATGTACTGTTCTGACTTTCAGCAACGTTTTCTGATAGACTAGCGTGATTTTTTAATTTTCAGCAACGTTTTCTGTTCTAAATAGCGTAGTTTTCTGTACTGTGCTAACTTTCAGCAACGTTTTCTGTTAGAATAGCTTAGTTTTCTGTACTGTTCTGACTTTCAGCAACGTTTTATGTTAGAATAGCATAATTTTATGTACTGTTCTGACTTTCAGCAACGTTTTCTGATAGACTAGCGTGATTTTTTTTAATTTCAGCAACGCTTTATATTAGAATAGTGTTGTTTCTTTAATATTCAGCAACGTTTTTTTTATTGTGAGTGTAATTTTTGCATATTGTTTCATGCAACCTATATATACATGGTTTGGATCTACAATATGATATATATAATATAAAAAAAAAAAAGAGGACTAAATCACATTGTTGTATGTGTGATATGATCAATGAATTACATTGTCGTATATGTAATTTGATAACACTCTATACATAAAGACATTTCTTCACATTGTTGTATATGTGAAAAATTCGAAATTGGAAAGCATTTATCAGTATATTGTTTTAAATAACCTCTAATATACGTATTTTTAAACAGATGACGAACCTTGCTAAGCTTGAATTTAAAGCTCTTGATGTAAGCGGGGACAATTATTTATCATGGAAATTGGATGCAAAGTTGCATTTACAGTCAAACAAGCTTGACAATGCTATAAAAGAGGATGGTATAATAACCTCTGAAGACAAGGCTAAGGCATTGATTTTTCTGCGTCATCATATTCATGATGACTTGAAAGCAGAATACCTCTGTGAGGATGAACCAATGAATTTGTGGATATCCTTAAAAGACAGATTTGACCACGAGAGGATGGTTATTCTTCCAACTGCTCAAAGTGAATGGATGAACTTACGTTATCAAGATTATAAAACTGTGAAAGAATACAATTCTGCTTTATTTAATATTGTCTCTCGCTTGAGGTTATGTGGAGAAAAAATAACTGAGGTTCAAATAATTGAGAAAACCCTCTCCACTTTTCACGCTAATAATGTACTTTTGCAGCAACAATACCGTGAAAGGCGTTTTCAGAAATACTCTGAACTTGTAACTTGCCTACTTGTAGCAGAAGCGAATTGTAATGTCCTTATAAAAAACCACAACTCTAGACCAAATGGTTCAATGGCAATTCCTGAAGCGAATGCCAATTATGGGTTTAGAGGAGGTCGTGGTAAAGGCCGTGGAAGATGGCATGGAAGAAGAAGAAATAATGGTAAT
The DNA here is from genome assembly GCA_002174775.1 of Macleaya cordata. Classification (NCBI taxonomy): domain Eukaryota; kingdom Viridiplantae; phylum Streptophyta; class Magnoliopsida; order Ranunculales; family Papaveraceae; genus Macleaya; species Macleaya cordata. The sequence continues at coordinate 22,936 of MVGT01002319.1, forward strand.
AATTATCACCCTTATAGAGGTGGAAACAATGGAGCTCCACAAGGAAATAAGTGGAATAAGTGGACACCATCATCTAGCAAAGGGAATTCCAATCCTCAAAATAAACCCAATAAAGACAATAATGCTTGTCACAGATGTGGCAAGGAGGGACATTGGGCAAAATATTGCCGAACTTCTAAAGAAAAGGTTGAGAAGTTCAAAGAATCAAAGAAAGTGGAAACAAATCTAATTGAAGATTGGAATAATGATCCATTGGACATCACTCAATTGGATACATCTGATTTTTTTGAAGATCAGAATGGAAATCCTATTAGCAATGAACAATTCGAGGAGATGTTGGGAAATCCATCTTCAATGGTGTAATTGCTTAGTTACTTTGAGACTAGTACTTGCTTAGTTGTCATTTTTTTTTAACTTTTGAACTATTTACATTTACAAGTCATGTGTGTTTAAATTTGATTTCCCTCATGGAAAGTCTAGGCCATGAGTGTCTGGTTTGTTTTGGAAACATTAATTATGAGTTTGTAAGTCATGTTTTATTATGGTATGTTTTCTCATTAACTGTTTTATTATTATTCTTGTGCTAGAATTAATATTCATGAATCTTATTTGCTTTATGTTAAAGGTATGAACATACAAATGGACAAAAATGAAATATGTTTGGTGGATAGTGCTACGACCCATACAATTTTGAAGAATCAGAAATTTTTTTCAAATTTAGTATTCGAGACATATAAAGTGTCAACAATAGCTGGGCCAGCACATATAATTGAGGGCTATGGAAAAGCAAACCTCATGTTACCTAATGGTACCCAAATCAATGTGCATAATGCATTATACTCAAGCAATTCAAGGAGAAATTTGCTAAGTTTTAAAGGTATACGCATAAATGGATACCATATTGAAACTCGGAACAATGACAATAAAGAGACACTGTGCATTGGGAGCAAGAAGCTCACATTAGAAGAATTCTCATGTTTTTCAGTTGGTTTATATTACACCACAATTAATGTAATTGAGTCTCATGCAAATATGGCAAAA